>JBAMBK010002337.1:600000-826366 GCA_037043435.1 Drosophila suboccidentalis
TCTCACTTACATATATGATATCAAATACATGCTTCACGATGCGATGAGTTGTGCAACTTCTTAAGATGTTCGCGCATCATTTACCAAAGGCCATTAAAAGTTAATGCATTTACCATAACCCAGCCTGAAGCTATGGATTTAACATTTACTTAAATAGCAGCTTAAGCTGAGGTGACCATAAATTTACAGCTTTTTTTTTTTTAGATGCGCATATAAAACTACTTCTCAGTAGGAGGAGATGGCGGGAGACCTTCTACAACTGGTATTGGATTAAGGACTGAGGCCAGTTAGGCAACTTTTTGTTTGACCCATTAAACATTTACCGCTAACGACATTCAATAATCATTTAAAAACAATAAAACAGACTCAAGAGAGATCAAAGTTCTTAACTATCATTATTTGGCCCAAAAAAAAAGAAAACATTATAATCATAAAACAAAATATTGCCAGAAATAAGCCTTAATTGTCTAAAAGTGAAAAAACCAACATTAAAGAATAATCAAGCAAAAATGTAAATCTTAATGATTTTCTCATAACTATCTTGATGAGGAAGGAACAAAAACAGAATATCATAGAAAAGAAAATTGTTTGTAGCAAATGACATTTAAATTTGTTCGGTCCCACTGTCCAGTTAGTTGGTTGACTAATTGGCGTACTAGTTGCAAGTAGAATTATCTCGGAAATTTTGTCAGTTTACAGCTAACAACAAAAAATGAAAAACAAAAAAAAAAAATGTTGCTCTCGGAAAATATTTACACTTGAATGTGCTAATTTATGTATACGTGAAAATTCTACGGTTATTTAGATTATCTAACCATGACACAGTTACGTGTTGTCTATGAAAATGAGTTTTGAAATATGCATAGCCACATAATTAGTTATGATCTGAAACTTGCAGATTAATATCGTTCTCGTCCTAGATGTTTGTAGTCACTTCTTTATCATAATTTTGTATTTGTTGTTTTGTTCTAAAAACTCACTTCGCTTTTAAATTACCAAAATTACAAAAATCTTCATTTTTATATTATAACTCACTTACTTTCCCATACATTATTATTTATTTTGATTATTATTGTCTTATTTCTGATTTTCGCATCTTAAAGTTATATATTATTCATTTGACACACGCTTTGTACATTTAAGTGCTCCAATTTTGTGTTCACAAATCATCGAGAAAACTTTCATAACTTTGACCCAAAGTTTATTTCAGTGATATAACCAAAAGTTACCGCAAAAATGTGCTTCTATTGCTGTTAAGTATAGCAATTTTACAGCTATGGGCAACATTTTTGGCAATTTAATGAATACCATATAAATTTCCACTCAAATCGCATAAATTACAAAAATTATGAAATATTATAGCATTAAAATTGATTGCGTCTGAAAACGAAATTGACAAATGCTCAATCAAGCTAAAGAGTGGTTCGGTGGTGTTGGTGGTTGGTGGTGTTGACTGTCTTGGTTTGTTGGACGTGCTCATCAATGCCTCATTTCAACAAGCGGCTAAAAGTCATTAAACTTAAACTTAAATATATATATTCGCTGTCGTTGATTTTGGCAATTTAAAGGTGTCTTTGAACATTTTAACAGTTTTGTTTAATAGAAAATTATGCTAATGTATTTGACTTGGCGAATATGAGTGAGATATTTTCGGATAGTTTTACATACACATCAAAAGGGTATTTTGAACTTGTCGTAAATTAAGATACACTGCATTGCCTTTTTAATGTCAAAGTTGTTTTCAAAAAACTGTTTGCTAATTTCGGCATTCATTTAATAGCTGATGTGTGACAAAAATTCAACTGCAATTTTCATTTATTTATTGTTTATAATTAATTTTATGTTATGACGATGCCAACGATGATGACCCTGAGATGGGAAAGCTGTGTGCGTTTAATTTGTGGAAAAGTCTGCCATAAAAAACATCAGCATCAAAAATAAATATCTGCGTATATATTGTACAATATAAAAAAGTTTTCCCATTTTCGTGAACAAATTTGTATATAGATTTAAATAATGTATTGTCAGAGTGTTTGACAGATTTGTGCCACATTCCCGTATGTGTCACACTGAAACGCCCCCATGGCCCTGAAACGGATCAGCATATTTTTATTATATTTGTGTTTTTTTTTTATATACATTTTGCATTTTGTATTTTGTTTGGGGAAAAGTAAATATGTGTATTGGCTTTGTGTATTGTATGGAATCGTATTTTTGCAGCTGGCCAGGGCTTGTTCTCTTCACAATTTTAGCATTTTGCTACTTTTGGGCTTTTCGACTTTAATTAATAAATATGTATATTGTTGTTATTGCTGTTGCTGTTGCCCCTTGTGGAATGTTTACGAGTGTGTGAACTGCTAACGCGCAGTTCTTCATAATAAATAAACAGCAACAAAAGCAACAGCTAAAATTCTATAAACAACTCACAAACAATTCACACTTTAAACTGTGCCGGGCCGCCCAGTGGCGTAGAGAAGAGGGGGGAGGCTGGGCAGGGGCAGCGAGGGGGGGCTATGTGGCGTGGCAGGGCAACGGTTTTTGGGCTTGTTGTTAAATTTGAAATGTGAAAGGCAACGTTTCTTTCTCCAAACTTTTCTTTTCCGATATTATTTATTTCTATTTTTCGTATTCTTTGTAATTGTTGTTATGTAAATATATTTCTTTGGCTTTTCGTAAAGGGTATCTGTTAGCCGAGCATGCCTTTTCTAGCTTTCAACTGCGTAGAGTTGCCAATTTTCACGTTTTTATTTCATATGGAAAAAAAACGATCTCCTTGAAGACAAAACTAATAAATTACAGAAATAAAGGAGCTTAAGACAGATGTAAACTGTTGGCCAAGCAACGGGAGGCTAATTTAATGGCATAATAAAATGTTAAATAGCTAATAAAAACTAACATTTACAAACTTCAACAAAAAATAAAACAGCAGCTACAGAATTCTAGAAGCCAAAAGCTTTGACAAGAAATTGGATTCAAAATCGAAACTGGCTTATCAAAATCACAACAACAAAAAATTGCAGCAATGTACGTGGAGAGAAGATCAAGATAGCCAACCCAAAAGGCCAACCAGTTGCCATCTATCTAATTTGGCAAATAATTTACAGTTTCGCTATAAATTATGTGCATGCATAATGAAATAGGGAACCTCAATGGAAGGTGTGTCAGGGGCAGGGGGCGAAGGGGAGGTTCTTAAACCTAATCCAAGACAATTATTGTCCAATACACTTGCCAAGAGACCAATTAGCATATTTTGATAATTTGCAGCTAGTCAAAAGTTGCGTCAATGTCAAAAGGCTGAAACAGGTTCCCATTTCAAAGATATTCTTTAACAATATATATTCTTCAGTTGGCAGAAGAATTTGTGTATTACAAAGAGAGACCTTTTAAAGCTATTAAATATTATTGAAAGAGGATCTGTTGCTTAACAAATTAATTAAGAGATATGCATCATTTAACCAGACAAGGAATTTCACAATTGGCTTCAAATCATTGCCAGCTAAATAATACAAATTGATAGAACAGCTGCATTATGGCATAACAAAAGATTGCTGGGAACTTTTGTACTTACAATTTCGAATATTTATTCGCCTTGTCATGTGTGTGCAAGTTTAGTTAATTTTAAAATAAAACACATTTAGCCGCATTATTCATTCATTCACACAAAAGTGATTCGATGACATAAGCTACCCATTTAAATTCTTTTGATTTTCGATTTAGCAACTGGTAACAATAAAAATACGTATCATTTTATTCGAGAATGCTCGACGATCGAATGCCCTGCGAAAGCTATTTTTAAGTGCTTTTTATGAAATTTTTATGAGGTTATACAATAGAAATCGTATGGAGGTATCGTGACCAGCACATTAAATAATAGGTTTATACTTGTAGTGCTGGGAATCTCAATAAAAAAAATAATTATAATAAATATTATATGATAGTGAAGGATAGTATTTGTTATATTTGGAATATTTGCTTAAGCCGAGTTTTAATTTATTTATTTTTTGCAAGATACTTGTGATTAAGATAGAAATCGATAGAACTTTAAGGCTATATTTTCTTAATTATTCAAGTGATGTACCTTCTTTGTTTTTTTTTTATCAATAAAAAAAATTTTATTTACAAAATTTAAATTTGTAATAATAGTTAATTTTGTTTAGTTGTACAATAAAGTTTATAATAACACAATCGTATAGCTTGAGATATGCGATGAGTTGGGAATGGTCCAGCGTGGCGCTTTCAATTACTGAAGCGCTACGTGCGTGCATTTAAATGAAGCAAATGGAAACAGCAATTAATCAAATTGTAATGCAGGAAATTAACAAAAGTGCGCGCGTAAAAGCAATTAAATGAAAATTAACAGCTAAGCAAAAGCCAAAAAGGAAACTTATGCGTCTACTCTGTATGAGTATTTGTGTATCTATGTATTTGTTGCAATTGTTGTTGTTGATGTCGGTGCTGTATTGTTTGCAATTTTCGCTGCACACAATTATAATTATCATCACATTTGTAGCATGTTGTACACTTTGTTGCATAGTGCTCATGATTTCATGGCGTTTCATTGTTTTGCATTTTGCAATGTAATGCAAAAATCACAAACGAAAAACAACAACAAAAGCAGCAACAATAGCGTAGCATGTATCTATATATGTAGTATTAGTGCCAGGGCCGCAACACGATAGAAGGCGCTGAATACATAGATCTTACGGATCTTACAAAATTTTGGATAAAGCCAACTACTTAAATTGTAGTTTATTCAAGAAAGAACGAACAGATTCGATAAGTTATATATACCCTATAAAAAAAAAACAGTGTCAATCTCTAATCTCTTTAAAATGTCAAAATATTTGAGACATTTGATAAAATCTTAAAATTTATTTAATGAAATGAAATTAATTTTGAAATTGAATAAAGAGATATTTTGATGTCTGATATTTTAATTGCTAATATTAATTTTATTTTTTATTGCATAAACTAAAATAGTTTTAAATGAATTGGTGACAAAAGCAATTGTCTTCAAAGTCTTTCATTTCTATTTTAATCAATAACATTTATATGAAGAAGAGAAAACATGCGCAAACATTGTCATAAACCAACAAGCTAAAAAGTTTTTAAAATAATTATTTAAGTATCCCTAGCTTTTAATTTAAATTCATGGCTGTTTACGGCAAACAGTGTTGCCACACCTTTTACAATTTGAAATTGTCAACTGCACATTGGGAATAAATAGTTAATGGCCTTTTGGTGGACAATGCTGCAACATTGTCGCTTTAATGTCGTTTGAAGTTTGTTGTTTATTGTCTATTTCCATCATATCTTGTGTTAGTTTTTTTATTTTTTTCTACTTTAGCTCATCCACATTCACATAATCATCATCATCATCATTATCATTATCAACTTTGCGTCTGCACGAACTTCACTATGAAAGAGAGGGGTACATTGAACTTAGGAGTTTGCCGCATTTGCCGAAAGTGATTGTACGACGTCTAAGTTGAAGATGGAAATGGAAATGTAGATGAAGACCAGAAGGAAAGAGAAGGAGAGAGGGAGAGAGAAGTTAACAGAGACAGAGTGAAAGAGAGAACGACATAAGTCAATGGATTTCTTTTGTGTTATGGTACATACTCATCTCCTTAACATCTTGTTGTGAATATCTCTCATGTACATTTTGCTCGTTTTCCATTTATTGTACTACAACATGTGACAATGATTCCGCTAAATGATAAACGTCTTTCCGCTTCAGGCTCGCACACACACACTCAGTTCAAATTGTCAAATTTAATTGACAGGCGACCGACCAGAGATCGTTGCAAAGTTTAAACGTGACTCGAGACCCCCGAAATGCCAATCGCTTATCAGAAATGAAAATTCTCATGGCAAACATTGATTAATTGAAAGCGCCGCTAGAAAGTCGTTGTCGTCGTCGTCGTCATAAGCCAAAATCAACAAAGCAACTGGCCTTAAGCGTTTGTAAACACACAGAATGAATTCCTAGAATTACGCAGACATCGAGCAACTGAACTAAAAACAAAAAACCTCGTCATATGAAACCCTTCTTATACCCTGTACTTATGGGAAGCGAATTAAAGGGTAACTTAACCACAGTTTTTGAGATATAACGATTTTTTGGTAACCAACATGAACTACTTTTATTACTATTATTATTAGCTGCCATCCTACCAATTTGCAACAAGATTGAACAAATAGAATGTTGGTAAAGGCTGATTTAAGTTTCAAGCAAGGTAAGTACCTAAAAGTATGCAATTAAATATATTTCATATATTTTTTACGTAAATAACGGGCATCCCATGTCGGGAATTCAATTCTTTCCCGCATGTTTAATATTTAAAATCTGTATTTGTACCCTAAAAAAGATCTTCAAATCTGAGCTGCATATTCAACTGCTGGGTATCTATAAGCCGAGCATTTTCAGCAGCTTGTTTTTGCCAGTCGTTGTTGTTGCTGGATTGTTGGCTTTTTTTTGTTTTTGGGGCCGATGGGCAAACATAAAAATCCATTAATGGCTTAAACCAAACGAGCGGCTCTAACCGGAAGTTTACAAAAGTTGACAGCGATCGTCTGTTGTTGTTCTATACACGCAAGTTGTTTTTGTTCTCTTTCCCTATATATGTGTGTATCCGTACCTCTCTCTCTCTTTTATGGCTGAAGCGTCAGTGAGGCATTAAGCACATTGACATATGCCAGCCAGATTCCAGAATGCCAGAGAGGAGGGAAGGGGAGAGGAGGAGAGTGCAGGGATGTGGTATCGATATTGCCCCAACCACAAAATAAAAGGCGCCTTTTCTGCCCTAACGGCAAATGCGAAAGGTAACAGAAAGAGCTTAACGCAAAAGACACTCATTACTTTTATAGAATCTCGTTTGAGTATTTCTTAAGGTAGTTGATGGCATTTTTGCTTTAATAAAATTTCAGCATTTGCTTTGAGAACAATTGATTGCTGACATACCCTCATGCATGTCAGTACAGGGTATTAAAAACAAGAAAGCTGCAAAAGCGCAATATGCGAAAGCGGAACCGACGCTTTCGGTAACCTAAGACAACATGAAAAACAGTTGGGGCCACACGAAGAGACAAAGAAGAAGCTAAGGAGGAAGACGAAGTCGAAGACGAAGATGAAGTGGCACACAAAAGCGCATAAGTTTCCGTTGACCGTTAATTAAAGCCGCAAGACAGTAGCATGCACCAAGAGAGAGGAAAGGAGAGGAGAGGAAGAGAGAAGCGGATAGAGAAAGAGAAGCACTCACATTGGGCCACATAAATTTGTTAGCGCCTTGACACAGCTGCATTAGAAACGCAGCACGCGCTCCAATTCGAAAACCCACTTCAAATTCACTCCAAAACTGGCAAATGATGAACACTGCTGCAAAAATGGGGAAGAATGGGGAGACAGGGAGGAAACGAGCGACGCCTATCAAGGTTGCAATTGCCCCAATCTGCGTCGGCGGCGCCGCTAACTGTTTGATTAAAGATCATGCAACGCCCGCCTGCCACACAACGGAAAAGAAAGCAAAGGGTAACACCGAATGTCAGATACGCTATAGACAAACTATAGATATTAGTGGGATTCCGGTAAGCGTTTTAGATTTGGTTTAGATTTGGTTTTGATTTCGAAGTCAGCTGCTGACAGCTGCTCCATACAAAATTTTCAGTGTGCCCAGAGCAAATCAGGGAAATGTGGTCTTACTAATTGATTTCGTGAAATCAGCTCTGAGGCTGATTTCGTTTTGATTTCGATTTGATTTCGATTTGTTTTCAAATTAAATCTCATTATTTGTGTGACATTTGGTGTTTGTTTACATTCTACTGTCATATCAATATGGAGAATTTAATTCTTATGCATTTAAAGTTTTTATAAATAAATAAATAGATTGTCTTATTGAATATCGTTCGAGTAAGAGCTGAAACGGAGCTGATACGCCTTTCATTGGGAAGGAGGGAGTTTATCCAAATCAATATTTTCAACGCTCGTGGAGAGCTCTAGCCCGATCATTTGGGCTTTTTAGGATGCTTACTAGCTGTTCACGAAATCTAAAACAAATCAGTGTGCAAAAGGGTCGTTCCGTCAACTGATTTAGATTTGGTTAAAGATAATCCAAACCAAATCTAAAACGCTTACCGGAATCCCACTATTATATCTAATAATATAACTTCTTGAATCACTTCTCATACACTCAAAACATTTACTATAAGAATTCTGACAAATAGTTTCAAAAACACCTAAAATGTAGATCTTAAAACTTATAGATAAAAAAAAGGGAAAACCAAAATATACTAGATTAAAATAATAGTCAAAAAATAAAAAAAATGGAAAGAAAAAACTTGCGAATTTAAAAATAAAAACAAAAACATTTTAATTGGTATACAATTTTGTAATTTCGTTCGTTTTAATTTAGAAATAATTAAAAAAAATACTAATTTCCGCTAGTATTAATACAAAACTATAAAAAAAAGATCTAGAAATAAAAGTTATCAAATTAAAAACGAAAGCTTATAAGCAAAAGTCAATGGATACATTTAATCATGCAATTCATTATAACTTGAAAATTTTGCGTTTGTTATAAAAAAAAAGTATTTGAAAACTAATGAAAACTCAATTCAAGTTTCTTGTGATATCAAAAACCTAAATTTTTTTAAATTTCTGTACTTTGAATGTTTTTTTCTAACATTTTATTTGTATTTTTTAGTTTCTACTTCCTTCTTTCAGTTTTTCATTGTTCTTCTAAAGCTTCCAAAAATATCTGGAATTCGCATGAATCTCAGTTGCCATTTCTAATGCGTTACATACGCCCAGATCAATCCGTTATGCCTCATAAACAAAAGGTAAAAGCTCGAGCAGAACGTTGGTTGGTTGGCTTTAGGCTGCGGTGGCAGCAGCTGTGCGGTGTCTGCAATTTATGTTAAATATTGTAAGAAATCTGCGAAAGAGAGTTGAATGTTGGACGTTGAACGTTGTATGTTGAACGTTGAATGTTGAACGTTTGCAGCCGCAAAATGTCAGCTGTTGCAACAATTGCTGTTGCTGTTGCTGTTGTTGATGCCACATGGCCATATGGCCAAATGGCGTTGTATGCAACACAACACGCGTTGCGGCTGGAGAAATTGTGCCAATTTGCTTGCAGCTAAAGGTAAAAAGGCAGGAGGAAAACCACAGCAAATTCTCTATCACACTCTGTCTGCGTCTCTTTCTCTCTATGTCGGCATTATTGATGATGACAGAAATGTGTCGTGTGTGTGTGAGTGTGCGTGCGTGTGTATGTGTGTCGTTTAAACGCTTTTCTAAGCGTTGGCGCGTTGCAGCTGCAACTGGCAATTGCCATGAACCTCAGCAGATCAAGAGCCAAGTTCATGGACCAGTTGCTGATTAAGCCAGAAATGAACTGGTATTGCAACAACTTCCAGAGTCAACATTCAACTCGATGCACAATATTTATGCCCTGCATTAATTTTAATGTCCAGCGACGCAAGGCGAAAGATCGCCAATGACCTTGTGCGTAAATTTTAATCAGCGCATCCTTTAAAATTAACCTCCACTCAGGAGGCGACTCCCTTGGCTGTCGCGTGACTCATTCCGAGATCAACCAAGCAACTTGACAGGCAAATTATGTGCAAGTTATGGTAGATTAAGCATCTTCATGAAACTATACAAGAATATACATACATGCATATGTATATCAGTAGCCAAAAGGGAATGTCAGACTGTCAGAAATGAGAGCTTTTCAGCATTTGATGGACAGATTTGGGTTATACTCGTACTCGTAAGTAAATGATGCATCTGTTCTCACCGAGTGCCTCAAGTCAAACTTAAATTTTAACAATTTAATTTAACAAAAAGGTAACAACAGGTAAGAAGAAGACAAAATGGAAAGCCAGATTCTTATCACAATCTTAATACGATAGTAAATGTAACAAGATGTTAGTCAAAGCCTGCTCGTAATAGATATGAGCATTCTTTTTGTAATGAAATAACCCCTATATAATACTATACATTTTTTTTAATAAATGGAGATAGAATACTCCATTTATTGAAAAAATGTATTGTTTTTAAAATTGTGTAGTAAAAGAAAAATAATTTTTATTATTAAAATAAATATTTAAAATTAAAATCATAAAATGTCATTCCCATTGATTTAAAGCAAATAAGTAAATAAATAATTTTATATATTTAAAATAATAATATATAATAATTAATGTAATAAACAAATTTAAATGTAGTTTAATTGTACACAAATAATATTCAAAATTTTAAAGAAAATCAAATAATTATAAATATAACATTTTTAAAATGCTCATTTCGAATTAAAGAAAAACAATTGAAAAGAAAAACGTATTCTAATATAGCATTAGGTATTAAAACTACAATTTAAGCATCTATATATAGCTAGCCTTAAAATAAGTTTCATTCAATTGTCATATACTCATAGCTTTAAAAAATAAACAAATATTTGACCATTTCGATGCGTCATAGCAAAAACAGCTCATAAGATAAATAAATTGCTATTAAGACCAGGCCAAGTAAAGTTAAAAGAACGAATGACGCCCACGTTAATGTCAACCACAAAAAAAAAAAACAAAAAAAAAACGAGATAATCAAGAATGACAGCAACATCATTGTGATCACAACATCTCGTTTGCAGATATTCTTGTTATAAGCGATATAAAAATTAGCAAATTGTTATTTTTATAATTTAATTGAAACGCCAAAAGTCAACGAAGCAAAAGTTAAGAGAAACCACAACAACAAACAGCTTGCCAAAAACAGAACCCAACAAAAACTAAAAACAAAACAAAGACGAAGAAAATTATGCACAAAAAATACATTCAAATTAACATGATAATCTGGCGCAAAATGAGGAAACCTTTTACATTTATAATCGCACTCGTAATATTTTTCGGTGTTGGTTTCTTGGTTTCAGTTTTGTGTTTTTTTTTGTGTGTGTGTGTGTGTGTGTGTGTGTGTGTGTTTTGGGGCACGTCTCATACAGTTGCCACAGGGCCATTGGAGAGCTGTATGGTGCTCCGAGAGCTGTGGGTTCTGTTTTTGGGTTCCCCTGAATTGCATTCGTATGCGCAATCATGCGCATTATTCAGTTCATTCATTCAAACGAATCATTCATGCGATTTTATGAATATTAAAGTGTGTATGTGTTTTCTGTATTTGTGTGTCCATTGCCAAATGTTTGGCTTGGTCTCGTTTCTGCACTTGTATTTCATTTACACCAGTATTATGAGCTATCAAACAAGTGGCCTATGGATAGGCGTAATTCTTATATAAATATTGCGGATTCAGATATTTTATTCAATCTTTACTACTGCGCTTTAAGATTAAAGGGATGTTCAATAAATAGTTATTCAAAAAAAATGATAATAATTTTAAAAATAAAATAACAAAAATTTTAAAAAAATTTGAAACGTAAATTCTAATAAAATTGATATTTAAATCATTCTTTATCAATTCACTTATCAGTTAATAAACTAGTCTATAGATCACAATTTTACACTGATCTTAACTAACCAAAGAATATAAATTGTTCAGTACCACGAACTCTTGACTCGTAATATCAAAATGATCATCATCGTCTCTTTCGGAACACACCTCTCTGATATTAAAGCAATTTAAGCTTTTGCGGTCATTATACCTGTACACAAAGGTGACGAGATAAACGCTATGCCTAAAACCACAACCCAAAGTCGAATCGCAGCAGCAACAACAACAACAACAAAACAATAAAAATCTGCGAACTGAAACCTTGTCTTGTCAACTTGCATATACATTTTTATTTGGCCAAGTTAAGCTGAAAAAATATTTAAAAAAAAAAAAAGAGAGAGAACTTGGTATTAAGCTGTGCAGCGGTTTAACATGACCCGATTTCTGAACTTTGTCTTAGTCAAACTGTTAAGACATTCAGCTTAGTCAGAAAAGTAAAATCCCCAAAAATTGAAATAAATGTCATACGTTTATAAACAAACATATGGCAGTTAAGGTCAGAACTTTCGTTCTTATCAGCCAGATGAGATCGGATCACTCAACACTTGCAGGCAGCCCACGTGAAAAGGGAAAAATCATTACAATAAAACACAACATTTTTGTTGTTCATTTAAAACATTTCCCAATAAAAACTATGCACAGCTGGTAATTCAAGTTATCAACACATCAAATCAGCTGTCCTCTCTCTTTCTCTCACTCTCAACTAACCTCTGTGAACTCAAAAGGGGGAGGGAGAGAAAATATCATTAGGCCTAGATGGAAGGGCTACTGGTTTACACGACTCTAACTATCTGACCAGGCACAGAAAACCACAAAGAGAGAAAGAGAGAGAGAGAGACAAAAATCATTATTATTATTTTTATTACAAGTGAAGAAATATGCGTGGGAATTTACATGAGAAAATGCTTAATGTTTACAGCAACTAGAAAATAATAATCAAAAGAAGAAGAAGAAGCAGAGGCAGCCGAAGATAAAAAGGTAAACACAAATGAAGTTGAACAATTTTGCTACTGTTTGTCAAGTGGTGTGGAGTGTGGTGAATGCCCCAGAGGCAACCCAGCAAAGTCATGTACACAATATTTTGTGGTCGTCATCATCATCGCCATCATTATCATCATCGTCATCGCCATCATCGTCGTCAACGTCGTGGTCATTGTTATTATCCTACTTCGTCATGCCGCTTCCCATTGACAATTGCCACAGTTTGGTTCTCTCTTTGCCACATTTGCCCTTTGGCCTTCTATTGCCATTCATTTTCATGACTTAACTTGGCCCTGAAATAACATTTCGAGTACATGCATTTTTAATACATTAATTAGACATTTTGCATAATCTCCTCCAGGTTCTAAAAGAAGTAAACAGTAGTTATATACAACACATTTTATTCTCATGATGTCATGCAGTAGCTGGTTACCAATTAGCGTTCCCCAACCTGGCTAAGCACACACTATTTAAAGGTACTTTGTACTTGTATTTATTGTGGGACAAGCTCTTCCGTTGCATGTCCAACAACTCAAGGGGAAAGGGAAAAAACCTTATGACATTATATTCTAGGAAAATACATTCCAAAAAAAGACATTTGTTTACGCTTTCCGCTTACTTTTATCATAATCTTTTTTAAATACCCTGTACACTATTTGATGAAAGGGTTTGCTGTTATCTATCTACAGTGTTTAAGATTCTTAAAATAAATTTAAAGGGTAACTTTTGTTTCATTATTATTCCAACTTGTTAACAAAATTATTTTTATTTAAAATTTTTTCCTATATCTTTTGGAGCTGGATGATTTCATATAATGGCTTTAGGACAAAGGGCCCAAAACCAACAGAAGATGGAGATTGACAAGTTTGGGAAAAAAGCAAAAGACGACAATATTAACAAGCTGATGAACGCTATTCAGAGGCAAAACAAACACATTGAAACGTTTCAAGCTTTATACGAGAAGTGTATGTCTGTGTTTTTTGTATACTTCGAGGGCCCCTTCGAGCTGTCCATCAAAAAGCAGCGGCGCTTATTAAACACATTTCTGAATTTCAAACTTGTTGCTCATTGTTTGGGCGTTTTGGGGCAACAAGTTGACTTTCAAGACACGTGTCTCAAAAACCAACATACAACAAAAATAAATAATAAAAAGCATATTTTGTATGTTTATTATGCATATCATAATAATACCAATCATAAAGTAAAGCTCGATTTGTGCATAATTTCCACATAATTTAAATGCGCAGCTCGTAAATCTATAGAAAGTCATAGAGAGAGGAGGTAACGGCTTTAATAACTATGTATCTATATAAAATAAATTGACATGCTGAGCATTTAATAGCCAGCTAAGGTGACTTTCTTAACAAGCAACAGTTTTCTACGGAATTGCTTATCAAATTAACATCATGCTGATAAAATTGTGCGATTTTGGAAAAATCTCATAAAAAAAAGCCCTAAAAACCGTATGTTTTACAATAATATATGGTAATTTTCTGTTACTCTACTCTCCTTAACAAAACTTGGCGCCAATTTGAAACGCCGGCAAATTCCAATCCCAAAAAAAGCTCAACGCTAGCGCCATAAATTCAGTTGTCCCAAAAAAAAATAAAGAACAAAACAGAAGTAAAGAAATAATTAAATAAAAATCCTACAAAAAAAAATATAAAATAAAATGCGCTCTTCCCAATTTTCAGCTTCGTTTTGTACACTTTTCTTGCCCATTTCCCTAAGCATTGAATTCCTGTCTGCCAAGTTGCGCCAGAGGATGAATCCCTCGGCACATACACACAACACAGATTCAGCACAAATATCTCCCGATGCCAGTGTGTGTATAGTATTATATATATATATGTATGTATGTATGTATATATGTATATATATATTTATATAGCGCCTATTTTCATCTAATTTCTTTCATTTCTACATGCCTTGCTCTATTTTTGTGGCGCATTTTTAGCGTTGTTCGCTTCTATACCATATATAAAAAAAATATATGTAGATATAAAAAGATATATATACGCATATATCTGGTGTATAACTCAATTTTCATTGCAGTTGGAAAGCGTCGCGTCTTTTCTCCTCTTTTTCAAATTCTTTTTATTGTTGGCTTTGCCGAAATTTTTGTTCTTTTTTCTCTCATTTTTGGTTGAGTTTTATATGCTCCATTTTTAGGCGCATCGTTTTGGACTTTGTTTTTTTGGCAGTCGGATGGACTGACTGTCTGCCGGAGTAACTGGGTCTCTGCGATCATAAACCATTGAGTGGTATCCACAGAAAAGCTTTTTTTTCCCCCAAATATTTCAATCCATTTGCATTTGGTTCTCGTTGCGGCCTGGCCGCTAATTATGTTGTATCGAATTTTCATTTTTACCATTTCGACTAATTTAAATTGTATGCTCTATTTCACATTTGATTTGATTTGAGTCACCATAAATTATAATTTCTGTTTTTTATTATGCGCATTGAAATTTCTGTATTCTACGCACGTTTCGTGCACTTTGAACTGGCGCTAAAGTTGTTCATATTGGAAAAGAACTGGAGCGCATTAAAGTCTTACAGGTCGAAGTGCTGATTTATAGCCTAACATTTAATGGGAATAAAGCCACTTCTATCCTACCCTAAAAGAGGGGAGCATCAACGATATTATAAAGTTGGGCAGAGAGTTGATTCATCTCATTTCCTTAGTAAACAGAAAAATTACAAAAAATAAATTTTGAATACAGAGTAACTCCGAATCCATTATTTTACTAGTCCGTCTGTTTCTTTTTTTTAATTGCAATTTAAATCACTTAACAATTGTAATTGCAACTTTCTTTAGCCATAAATAATTCACTTGATATTCAATGCACTTAAAATAATAATAAATTCAAGTCCATGCCATCAAATTACCGGGTGTGGTCTTTAGGTGAAAATTCCAATGCTCATCGATATTACAAGTATTTGGTTAACTAAAACTGCTTCGTATTTATGTGCATTTGCACAATACACTTACCATAAAAAGGCGTTGTTAGAAGTATATGCTAGGTCTGTAAAGAAAAGATAAAAACCATAAAATACAGATTAGAAATGGAGTTAAACAACAAACAATAATAAAAAATCGCTCAATCGAATAACCATTAACAAAAATATTCCAGCGCATTTATTGCATTGTTATGCAATTTTTATTGTTTTCTTTTTATAAAGCTTTAAACAGCTCAAACATTCAGAGAATAAAAAAAAGATAAATAAAAACTACGCGTTTAAATTAGGTCACATTTCCATTGATGGATTCATGAAAGTTTTAATGCATCTAAACGAATTGAGCTATTTATGAAAATGCATTTATTCTTTGAAAAATTGACTGCTACATAGCAGCTATAAGTAATGATAAAGTTTTGAATTTATAGTGTAATTTAATGATTCTTTTCTAGTGTCTTTCTATATGAAAACTAGAAAGTGAAATTTGTTATACAGGTTTTGGTATACTTGCTCCCGAATACATCTTTTAGAATTATGCTATTGCTTTAAGTTTGAGAAAACATTAAAAAATAATTATTTTTAAATGGAATGCGAGTGCTTGTTATGAAATTTATTCAATTTGCTTATGACGAATCTATTTGCACAGAAAGTGACAGCTAAAATGGCCTAAAAGCAACCCCATTACCCATTACCAAACCCCAAACACACCCCCGCTCAACGTTTAGGACCCGCATAAAGTGCAGTCGATGTTTTAATCTTTTTTCTCAGCCAAGTGAAAATTCCTCAGCCTCAGCCAGGCAGCAAGCAGCACTAAAAATAGTCACAAATGTTGCTATTTTATTTTTATTTTCTATCTTTTTTTTGTGTTTCGATTTGACAGGTCGAAAAAAAAGAAGACACACTCAGAATTACAACAAAACAAAAATTTAACTTAGAAATGAAAAAATATGCTGGCAAATTAAAGACTGAAGAGCGTATATTGAAGTGTTATAAACAAACGAACAAAATTAATAATGATTCAAAATGTTGTTAGGTTCTCTCAACAATTAAAATTGATGAGGCACATTTTGTTGTATTGTCTTCCATGCGCCGGGCCAGAAGATTCATCATTTGCCCGCTGGACAAATATTTGACAAATCTGCAGCTTTTTTTCTATATTTGAAGAAAAAAATATTTTGTTAAGCGTGTTTATACCCTATTAGAGAGTAGTACTATATGACTTAAAAATACGTTTTATATATCACACTTTTAAGCCTTACATTTTAGAAAAAATATGGATTACGGATTACGATATCTTTTACAGATATATAATTGGTAAATATAACACCAAAACTATTTAATATACTTTTTTATCAATAGAATATTAATTCTTCGGCATTTTGGATTTTTTTTTATTAATTCTTTTGGCGTTATTGGCCTAGCATATTTGCTGTTTTAATTAAGAAACTTGGTCGTCGTCAATTTGGTGTGCAAAAATAAACATTTTATTGGTCGCATGGCGCCAAAGCGCAAAAATCGTGTAGTTCTATCTGAACAAACGGCGGAACTGTCTCAATTGATGGGGCTTATCTGAAAAGATTCCCAAAAAAATATATTCACAAGTTTAGTGCAATTTATTTCAATTGCCAGTCGTCGCAATAAATGCTAATAACTTTGTAATTAAGACACCAAAAATACATTTAACGCAAGCAAAGTGATTAAAATTTTGCTAGAATGGAGTAGAATCGCATGAGTCTAAATGATGATTGTCTTGTATTTTAGCTGGGAACATCAAACGTTGCCAAACTCAAGTCAAAGGGCCTGTTTGAAGAGACGCCATCGGATCATTTGTATAATTGCTCATAAATATCAACGAGGCGTGCTATGAGTGACAATTTGAGAGCTGAAACCACCAACGAAGTATAAAGAAGAGACGTTCTAATCCAGAATATGGATACAAAATACAACTTATCAGGAAATGTAAAGAGATATGTTTTTTAAAAAAATAAATAAATAAAAATGCAAAGTATACAGTTGTATATATTTTATCTTAAATTAAATAGAATGGATAGCTTGTGTTCAAACATAACGACTTAACAAGCTACATTTGTTTACTAATCGCTCAAAAACACACAGAAAATCAACTCAGAACACTTTCCATAACAGGAAATCACAGTAATTGCCAAAAAGCACACACCAAACAGCATTGTCACAACTTTCTAACACTAACCCAGTTAAATTGTTCAATGACACGTAGCAGTTAAATAGAGAGGCCCAGTGGCCCAGGCCTAGACCTTCAATCTTCAAACTCAAAATACCTCTAGAGTCGAGAGAAATGAGAACTGAGGGAGGGGGGAGAGCAGAATTCTTTATGGCACTTTGGGCATAAGAATGGTCATGCCTCGGCGTTTCGGCCACTTTCTTCATTCATCAAAAGTACATAAAGCCACAGTCCAGAGCATACATTTCACCAGAAATATGTGCAACGCGCCAAAGAATACACCATAGAATGTTTGATTGTCTGTCTGACTGTCTGGCTGACTGACTATGTGTCTAAATGAAAAGTTAATCAAAGAGCTGACAATATCAGGAAAGAAATCGAAAATCAACAAAGCTTTAATAATGGCATCGGAAAAACCGCGTGACAGAATTACTAATTATGTTTAAGTAAACAAAAACAAACAATAAGCAACACAATGTGACAACTTGAAAGTTTCATTTGCCTCAGCCAAAGAAAAACCAAATAAACCAGAGTCGAAAACCAAATAAACTATCGCGTATAGTCTGACAAATTTATGACAAAGAGACCCCTCTAGAGTGCTGCTTAAAATCAACAACAACAAGCAGTCAAAGAAGAGCAACAACAACAACTACAAATCCATTGAATGTCAAGTGCAGTTCCCCCAACAATTGCCCGGAACTTTCAAATTATTTAGTGTTGTTTATTGCGCTTTGCAATTAGTGTTTGCTTCTTGGACTCTGATAAGACTTTTTGGGGTGTCTTTCTTCTTATTATTTATGAAGTTTGCTAAATGATTAACTATATTGCAAACTGTTTTTTCTTCAGAAGCTAGTTTACAAAATGGTCTTGTGCCATATTAGATATTCATAGTTATATGACTTTCAATAGAGTCAGGAAGAAAGTTCTTAGGGTGAAAAAAATATAAATTTAAACACCTAAAAATACTTTAAAATAATAGTTACAAATTTTGAACATTTCTTAAAGATTTGGTAAAATAAAGTAGTTATTAAAATTAGTTTATTGATAAATATTTAATTTAATAATAAACTTTCAACTCAATAACTTTAAATAGAAATTGAAACTCTATGAATGACAATGCAATTCATTGTTAAATAACAATAAAACCATTTAGAAAAAACTTGCTTATCTGTATATGTGCTCAGACGACAATCTAGTTAACTTATCGCCAACTTCTGGCCAACAATGTCAAGTTCCGGCATTATTTATCAAAGAAAATGTGAAACTGATAAAGACAATTCTAAACTGGGTTCTTTGAGGTGTTCTATAAATAGTAGATGATGGTGTTGTTATGTATAGTTGACCAAAGCGGAAATTGGCTATTAGCTAGCAAAGGGCCAGCTGTTGACGTGTTTGTGGTGGAGTGTAATGAACCACGCCAGTGTTGGTCAATATTCAAAAGAAAAACATACAGATCTCAGCCGACAATATTAAATGACAGACGCAGACAGACAAACAAGCTGATGGGGACAGGGCGGATAGACCTATGTATGAGTTAAAGCTGATCAATGGCTGTTCATTCAATTTAGTGTGCAAAGCGTAAACTGATTGTGATCGACGGACTGTTGGACAGACGGACTGACGACTCTGGAGACTGACCACAGATGCACGGTCGCGTCCGCGGTGCAGTGAACTTTGCAGCAAGAGAGGCCAACAAACGCTAACGTGGCTAGAAGAGAGAAGAAAGCGGGAGCGGGAGAGTGAGTTTACAGCAGAGACACGCATATGGTCAGTCAACATGGGGGGAATAAGGGAAGGAGAGGTGACGAGTCGGGGTAGACGGGGTGAAGTAACCCAACTAATAACAAACAACCGGCTTTTTTCATGCACATACTGGAGAGGAGAGCGGACGAAGACTGACTTTTGTTTACTTTGTAAGCAGCCACGAGATCGCAAATGCTGTGTGGAGGCAACAATTTTGTTGTTGCCACAAAACTTGTTGTTGCAGTTGCTGGTTGTGTTGTTGTTGTTGTTGTTGTGGGGCATGCGCATAAGTCACTACACAAAATTGCGCAAATTCCACACAGTCAGCAACCATCTGTCGTCACTTGGTGGCACTTAAAAGCTCTGCTCTGCTCTGCTGTGATCTGCACAGCGCTTTGCAACACTGGCCTCGATCATCGGTTGAGGTGAAGGCCGCAACATCGCAATGCACATACATACATACACACATATGTACATAATTGCATTGCCCGCAGATACCAACAGCAACTAACACCAACTAACTCCAACTAACTCTCCTCCAAAGTCAAAAAACAAGCTGCCACTCTTGGGCATAGCGAATTCACAATAATGCGCATTTTATTAGACTTTTTTTCTCTCACTCTCCCACTCTCTCTCTCTCTGCATCTATCTTTCTCTCCACTCTGAGTGCATTTTCCGCTTCAACACGATTTTCATTTAAATTTTCCAAAGCGTTGCCCTTTGAGTTTTGCTGTTTGTCTTCTCGGTATGAATGTGTGTGTGTGTCTTGTCTATATTCCAGGAAGGAAATGCTTTTGCATAGAGCTCAAGCCTCGAGGTGTTTGACGTGTGAAAGATTGTGGCATTGGCTTAGGGTTGTCAGGTTTCTTTTGTGCCAATTGCCCCAAGACATGTGCGGAATTGCATTTTAAAAAGTGCACACATGTGGCAAGTTTTGGATTGAAAGACTGTTCAACAGAGACTTTCAAACATATTAACATCATGAAATGACTTAGAAAAAAAATTGTAAGCTTTAGGCCACGTTTTTGTCATGTTGATTTTAAGGCTAAAATTCAGCAATTAACATCGTTATTCTTTATTACCTTAAGCTGTAACTGACAGTTTAACCAGAAGTTAAATATTTGCAGTGTTGCCAGTTAGTCATGCAAATGCACATATGGCAACACCAAACAGTGCGAATATTGATAAATAATATAAAAGTATTAATAGCCGAACTAATCAATTTTGTAAGAAATAGGTTTGATCTTGATAAAACTTAGTAAAGATAGAAATGAATCGAATCAACTTATAATTGTAGTATTATCATATCATCCCAACGTTGCCACATTGCGTACCAATTAAGATTAGAAAGCTTCATGAAAACTAATAGGGTTGGGTCAAATATTTCTTTAAAAGTTAATTCAAGACATTTGACTTTGTCAACTGATCCCTAATTTTATTAAGTCTTCTCCTAACGTTTTTTGAACCATAACCCACATTTGTTGGCAATAGCTCAAAGTGATCTCCCAACTGATGCATGAACTGCGTCTAAGCTTGCAACAATATCGATCGAAGAAAACACGCACAGTCTTTCAATTAGCGTGGGGTCTACCAAAAAGCAATTTTCAATTCAATGGTTGATGATACTGATGCTGTAGTCCATGGCAGCCCCCATCATGTGGTTTGTCTTGCATTTTCCAAAAGCGCATCCACATGGCAAACAATTCAACTGCCATTTATTTTATTTATTACTGTTGCTGCGGCTCTTGCTGTGGCTTTCGTGTTCAGTTTAAACTGGCTTCATAGAAATAAAAGTGAAATTTTCACAGGAGGAGAAAATGTTGCAAAATATCGCAACGACGCTTTACGAGTTTTCCAAGCACTTTGGAATCCGCCATACACTTTTATTATGAGTATATAAATTTATTTTGTTCAAATAAAATTAAATTAATTAATTCATTTTGTGCCTAATTAAATGTTTAACTTATAAATCAGTAAGGAGAAAAATAAATGTCGACGGAGACCGAAAAATAGTTGATAGGAGTGTTTACAAATAAGTAATCAATTTTACAACTTTGTTTATAAACATTTATCTGTTAGCTTTCTAGATCTAGCTGAAACTAGAAATCAACATTATTTATGCATTTATAAACAATGTCAATACGCAATGCAATCGGTAATCGGAGACCAAAGGTTTTGAATTTTTTTTTTAATTTAATTTTGTTAACAACAGATCGGTCAATGTAGTCATGAGTAATACGAGCCCATTTATCAAAATAAAAGACAAAAACCAAAAAAAAATCAAGAAAAGAAAAGGTGGAGAACTGAAAAGTGTACGACAGGCTCGAAAATTATGCGTTAATTAACATGGCAGCTGTGGGGGCAGCGGATAAAGTTGGAAAGAGCCGAAAGATCTTGAAGGTTATGCATGGAGACCGAGAGATCTGGTTTAATACGCTTTTTTATAAATCGACTTTGACATGTGACCCCACACTGTTTGACCTTCACAGCAGCTAACACCAGCAGCAGCAGCAGCAGCAACAACAGCAACAGCAATGATAATGCCTAGAGGAAAATAACTCAAGCTGTAATTAGACATCCAATAAAAGGGGCAAACCAGAACGAATATAAAAAACAGATCGATCACAATAAATGTAAATTGTAAATTGCATTTATAGACCATTTCTCAATTCTCAATTGAAGCTCATCAATTAAATCCAAAGTGCTTGAAAATAAGCAAATGACAATTTAATAGATAAGGCATTCCAAAAAAAAAGTTCAAGTGCTTATAAAAAAAATAAAATACTAAGCAATGCTTATCAATGCTCAAAACTTAACGCTAATTGGAACAGCACCAAAATTATAGTATGCGTTAAATATAACTAATGTATGAGTGTTTGTGATAGTTTTCTTATGGCGTTGTTGCCAATTTTCATATTTTGCGTTGCCAGATTACAGCAACTTAGTGAAAGAAATTATGCTTTTTCTGGATATGAAATTTTCAAACAAAGGTATAGTAGTTCGCAGTTAGCAAGCCTCTCATCTATATAATGTTTCAATATGTCAATAGAAGTAAAAACTAGCGCTTGATAAGACAACGTTTGGTTTGCGACGTTGCCCAATTGCACTTTTGCCATACTGACGTGCAATTAGCAGTGTTGTGTAGCGTTGCAATTTATACATTTGCTCTAATTGTCTGAACAATGTTTGCTGGACAAATAAAGTCTTTGAGCAAAAGTAAACATGAAACTTAATTGCTACAAAAATGTAAACAAAATCATAAAAAAAAAACTAGAATGTTGTTGCACCTGGAGGGCGCTAAGGGCGTTGTGCCGCTAAACAAATACTGACTGATAATTGTTGATAAATGTTAGCGCTGTTTGATAGTGTATTCGTGAGTGTGTACACTGTCCGCTATCTGCAACTGTTGACTTTAATCAAATAATACACTCATGTGCCGTTGCAGGCACTTCAATCCAATTGAGGCGCAGCTGTAGGTGCAATCAGAGTTCTATTTGCATAACTGGGCCAAGCTGGAGGCATCGCGTTTCATCATTTAAAACGATAAGGTGTGATTTATGTAAAAACAATATAAATAAATTATTTTACCGGAAATCAGACAGCTGCAGTCTTAAGGATTTCACATTTACAAACCCACGGCAATAAATTACAACTCTGACTGTGCGTTAAATATAGTCTAGAGATTGGCTATAGCAAAGGGTTTTTCGCTAGAACGCAGTTAAGTCCAGTAAACCCGGTAAACAATTAGTTACTTAGCCATACTAAAGCTTTCACATGCGGAGTTAACACACACAGAACACGCTTTAAAGCTTTGTTTACTGATCAAGGCATATTTAAAAAGCTCACTAATACTTGTGCATATATAATCACACACTGAGCTTTTACTTTTATCTGCAACACATTATCGAGACAGAAAATTTAGCGCTACCTTTCTGACTTCCTTTATCACATGGAGATACACAACACTCGCCCTAAATATTAACTATGCCTCATGCATTAAATATTATAACTTTACGAGGCAAAAGCTCGTTGCATACACAAACACACACACAACTTGACGCGTTGAGTTGGCTTGAAACACTGAGCCGAAATGGCGACAGGAAGGCAACAACTGATAAGCGTCCATAACAGAAGAGGGGGAGTAATGTTGGCTGTGGTAAGGATACGATTCGTTTGGGTTGTGTATAAAGCCATTTGCATGCCCAAACTTTTGCTAACCCATTTTCAAAATAAAAAAAAAAAAGTATATACCTATGTATATACATATATATATAAAGAGAGTTGTTGGTATATGCAATTTAAAGCTGTACATGGTTATATGTATATACATATAAAAAAGACTATATATATTCAACTGTATATATGTTAATATAGGTCACAAGCTGTCGACTTTGCAAACAACTTCGTTGCACTCGTTATCCTTCGGGAGCGTCGACACACCCCAAATAATCTTCAACAGCTGTTGTTCATTTAACAGTTTTCTGTTATTGCTTACAGAATCCCCCCATATTATGTATCTGCAGCTCCAACTGTAACTGTTACTGCAACTGTAAGTGCACAATGTATCTTGTATCTACACTCGTTTATATCGGTCAACTTTTGCAACTCCATTCCATGTTCATATGTTGGTTATACACAGCTGGGAAAATGTTTATATATATGTGTATTTTATAATTAATTACGAATTGCTCTCGGAGCTAGGTCAACAGTTTTTGCAATTTCCCATTTTGAGCTGAGCTGGCAAAAATGGTTGACTTTTCGCCTGGGGATACGATATGTTTCTGGGCTGATAAGCAAATTGCTAATGTTTTCAATTTTCAATTAGTAGCACGAGCTTGCCTTTAATCCTTACTGTTTATATTTAAGATACAAGTTATATTAAATGAAAATTAAATGAGATTTAAATGGGGATTAGTTTTCTTACATAAAGTTTAGTTAAGTTATATTTGTACACCCTCAAGAATGTCATATATTTACTTTTTTATTTATATATTTAGTTTCTGCCAGATTGAGATATCGCCCACCTTACTTCACGATACTTGATTACACTAAAGTATTCGATTTTTCGATTAACTCGCGACGTCTCCAGCTTGTATATATTTATATACTCAATCTCAACTTACTACATTTCATCGTAGACGCCACAGAAATGCATAACTATTAATTAAACAGACACTAATAACATCGAAAAGATATATATTAAAAGCTGCTTAGCAATCAAGAGTTGAAACTTCATTTGAAAATCAAACGAATTTCCCAGAGCATTGAAACGATAGAGTTAATCGTGCTTTAATGATAAGCAGACAGATAAGACCCTGCATTTTAATTATAGACTAGAGAAGCCAAATGCGAACTAATAAATAAGATGCCGCTGCTGACGCCGGTAGCGCCCCCAGTTTGATAGGAAAACCAAACCAAAACCAAACTCGAACTCAAACTGAACCGAATTGTGAACGCATTAAATCAAACAACAGCAATAATCCTAATGACAGATACAGTATCTAGTATCTCGCTCACACACATGTGGGTAAGGCTTATAGGCCCAGTTAAGAGCGTAGCTCGAATAGAAATCACCCCCTGCGGCATTTCCGTTCGTGTTTCATTCAGTCAAGTCAACCAACAACAACCAAGTGAGGGCGAGATTCAAAACTCAAGTGTGGAAAGGAAGCCTCGAAACTAATCCCAGGCAAGTGCATTTTCATTTTCCAGTCTCGCCAGCTGAAAATAGAGTTTCGTTGTCTGCGTCTGCGTGTGCGTGTGAAAAATTAAAATGCCTCGAATAACAGGTAAGTTAATAAGCGGACTCGAGTTGAGACTACTACTACAGTTGAGGCCCAAGTCGAAACAAAAGCATTTCACTAAATAGTCGGCATTGTTTTGTTACCTGTTGGGATGGCGACCATGTCGGCGACAACAACAAAAACAACAAAAAACGAGCGACAATAACAAAAACAATTCGTTTCACGCTACCGACGCTGTCTCATGGCCAAAAGAGACCAGGAATAACCAAACCACCTGTCGAGGGGTTCCTATAAACATTTTGTACAATAATTGCACAAGTGTCACTTGGACACAGGTAGCCAGACTTCCAACTGGTTCCCTATGAGAAAAACAGAGAGAGAGAGAGAGAGAGAGAGAGAGAGAGAGAGAGAGAGAGAGAGAGAGAGAGAGAGCATTCGCGAGAGAGATAGCATAGTTAACTCTATATACTTTATGTTTGTTGGGTGGTAATTTCATTACAAATTGTCACAGCTGGGCAAAGAGTCAGTTTTATGGCCCAACTGAATGGAACGTACTTAATTTGTGAAGTGTACAACATGGGTGGTTTTTCTATTTTCCTCTTCTTCTTCTTCTTTGTGTATATTATATAACTGTCTATGGGAATTATGACTTGGCAAAAAACAGTCAGCTGGCAATTGTTTAGAATTAAGCATAAACACTACGCAAAACTGATATCATTTTTCACCTGTTGAAAAAGTAAACACAATTTATACAAGAGCTTTTCTTTTTCAGATAATACTAATAAATGTTAAATTATTATTTTGAATATGTTTTAATATGGTAAAACAAATAAGTTAAATTAATTTAAGAAAAATGAATTATTCTAATTATTTCCCTATTCAAAAGGAATTTCTGAAATTTTTTTATTCCTCCAGATAAATTTTCCTTGTTTTTGAGTGCTTTAATATTTTTAATGTCTGATTTTCAATGCAAAGTCAAATTCATAAATTATAATTACATTCAAGATTAAATCAAAATATCCCCAGTATAATAATCGATACTCTTTCAATTATAGTACAACTTTGGCTGCAGCTGGCAAATGGATTGCAAATCTGTGAAATTGTTTTTAATGTGCAAAATTGTGAACACGCCAAATGAAAATGAAATGTTTCTTTTCTGCCAGTGTGTACACACTCACAGTCATACATATGTAATTCTGATTACCTCAGTTTGCCAAGTTGGCCAAAACCAGGCGACTCGAATGGCAAACACTTTCGGCCACAAACAGCAGCAATAGAAAAAGAAAAAAAAGCGTCCAAGTCAAAATGGCCATAAAAAATGAAAATTGCAACTTTGGAAATTATGCGGCAAACAAGTTTTGAGCATGCGGCACTTGAAACTGAGATAACCGCAGAGACGGGGGTTAAACAGAGTTGCAAAAACAGAGCAGATGAGGATGGGGGAGGCGAGGGGGGCGAACAGGGCGGCGCCAAATTTCACGTTGCTATTGCAATTGCCAACTGCATAACTCGGTAGCCACCGGGGCCACCCTTTTACTTGTTGCAGTTGCAAATTTTCCAGCTGCTGGCACTACACTGCACTACATGAGAGTGTACCACACTACTCGTACATATTATTTGTATCATTAAGAAGCGGCTTCCGCCTCGAGGCTACGAAAACCTCCACATAAATTGACGCACGGGCCGCGCAAAAATATAAAGATGGGAAACAAAAACAATAAACAAAACAAAAGCCAACGGAAAACTAAAATGCCGCTGGCTAAAAACAAAACAACAACAACGGAGACAGAGACAGAGAAAGAAATAGAAATGGACTGGGAGACGCGTGAGAGAAAATGGGGTGGGTGGGGGTAGGTGAAAAGAGACAGAGCAAAAAGTGAATTGATTTTCATGTGTGGCGGAAAAATGTTTTGCTTTGGGAAATGCTTTTGGATAATTGTGTAATGTGCTGGTCCCACACAGACCCCTCACTACCCCACCCCTCCCCCACCACACACCCACAAGTCTTGAGACAGCGTTGCCAATTGCTAAAGAGTTAAAAAGGAGGAAAAAAAAACGTTGCCAACTGTCAGCTGTCAACTGCAGACGGAGCGATTTATTATTATTGTTGTAGTTGTAATTGTGGGTGGAGTGAAAAAGACAGCACATGAAAAAAGCAAAGACCAAAACTAATTGAAAGAACAAGAGTCCAACACAAATCAAAAACAAATCTGTACAACACTAGTAGCTGCTAACTGATCCTAAAAAGTGTGTACACACCACAGCAGTGCAGTGTTGTCAGAATTTCGACAGTAAAAAAAGGTAAGCTTTAAAAAAAAAATAGAGATGGCAAAGATAATGGGAGAAATGAAAAACAATATGCTAAAATAAAAGGTTATACTCTAAGCTAGAAAACTTTAAAGCATTTTGAAAATTGCTAAATCTAGCTCTTTTGATAATGAAAAGTCAGTCTGATAATCTGAAAAATTTATAATCTCATTTGTCATTCAATTGAAGACACAACATGGAGACGGAACTGTGTTTAGTTACCAATGTGGGTGTAACCCTAGACCGCTAACTGCCTTTCTCCACAGATCGACGCCCTTATCGTTGTTGACAATTGACAATTGCACTCGTATTGCGAAAGTTGTCAGCTCCAAAAAACAAATGAAGCATGAAGCATTCGCCTTGTAATATTACCCAAGTTGTATGTTTGCAAAAAATCAAATAAAATAAAAGCAACAAAAACTATAAAAAAATACGTCGCCCTGCCGCACAGCTAGGTGGTAACCCTGCCGCAGCTGCATTCCACAGTTGCAATCAAATCAACTTTCCAATGATGGATTTTTTTCTTCATCTTTCGATTATAATTTAGACATTTTTTTTACTGTATTTTGCCATTACCTTATTAGCTAAAAACCTGTTGGCATAGACGATGGCAACGTCGATCGCTGATGATGATATCAAAAATAAATGCTCAGGCGCCTAAATGTTATTTACCCGTGCTTTTTTTTTGGAGGGGGGGAGGAAAAAGCGCAAGGGGTAATTTTCTGACATGCAAAGTGAAAATGATTTGTAATAGAAAATTGATTATAAAAAAAAAATAAACGAAAACATAAACAAAACAAGCCTCGAAACTTGTCAGTTGTAAAGATTTATAAAAAAAAAACAAAAAAAAAACAAATTTATAAAGTTAAAGCTAAAAGAAAGGATATAACGATCTTATGTTCGCCAGACCTGAAACAACAACTCCACCAAACGACGCAACTGAACATCCAGGAGACCAGGAGGGAAACTTATTTTTAGCAATATTATCTATGATATTGCTCGTCATCCTCATCTGCTGTTGTTATAGTTGCGTCAGCAAATAGCAAGAACAAAGAAGAAAATAAATGAAGTTTTCCAACTTTATTTAAGATATGGTTAAAGTGGCGGGCACAATACCGTTTTGGGAAAGACCAAGTACCGAAAGTTTTAATGAAGAAAACGGCTTCAGTATATTTGTTGATTTAATATTCGTTCTAATTTGTGCTGTTATATGTATTCTGTGTATTTTCATGAATAGATACAATTAATTGACGAGAGAATGTATGAAGATTAAAAAAAACAAGCTGAAGAAAAATGTACAACGAAGTTTTCGACTGATTATATTGATATTGTTATCCCAGAATATCCCAGAAAAAAAAATGTGAAACTAGCTGAAATATTCCGAAAAACAGTGCTTTCGATCTATCGTTCTTAGGATATCTAAATTATACTCGATTAAATCCAAATACGAGCAGGATAAGACAATTCGCAATTCATAAACTGTCAGATTGGTTTCGTTAAAACAGGACAGACTTGTATTTATTTTTAGCTTTTTCTTTACAATTTATTTATTCAAATCTGTCCTGATTTAAAGGATAAATCTGGCAACAGTGGCTTAAAGATCTCATATTTTATATTCCGACAAAAGTGTGCACACACTGGCCAAAGATAAAAACCCAATTGGACAAAAACGATTTTCTGCAAAACTCACCATGAAAATATCAAAATCGGCTAGCAATTGTTGTTGCTGTTGTTGTTGGCTTTGCTGCTGATGCGAAAACTGTTACAGTTTTTAGTCCAATTCGATTTCGTTGTGCGTATATAAGTATATGAGTATATAAAACAAATTACAAATGTTTTTCCTTCGGTCTGTATATTAGTTTTGTTGTTGTTCGCGCTCTAAGCATGTATAAAAATGAGATGAATTAGGAAATGTATGTACAACATCAACAACAACAACAACAGAAAATCACAGACACACATACAAATTTACATACAACTCAGTGGAACACAAACAAACACGTTTTAACCGTGTTGCTGTGTACATATGTATATGTGTCTATGCGATTAGAACTGTTGTTGTTTGACCGTTTATGGCTGTTGTTGTTGCTTTTGCCTTAACTGTCGCCGTTGTTGTTGTTCTTGTTGCTTTTTTCTAAACTGGTATTAGATGCGAGCGAGAAGCTATGTAACTTAAGAAGCACACAATAAAAACAACTTTTGTTGTTGTATATATGCAACAATTGCTGCCAGATTTGTATTTTTTTTTTATTATTATTCACTCGAAATGGGCAACGTTTTCATTTCAAACGTTTGTAAAATTGCACCGAAAATAAAACGGAACTCTCAGTTACAGGCACACACACACACACACATCTAAAGGCATGCACGCACGCACTCGTCCATACACACTCACATTCCCACACTCACACACACGCACAGCAGCCGAAACGCGGCACGCTAAATTCACAAATTTTCCAAAGCACAGGTGTTTTTTATTATTTACACTATAATTTGTGTATAATATAATAAAAGAGGCACAGCAAAAACAATATCACTCAATTCTATTTGAGTTTTAACCCGGTAAAGTAAAATACGATCGCAAAAATACAACGTAGCTTAATACAAATCAAATTTAATTACGTTTTTGTTTCTTACAATTATTTGAATAGACACTTATTATTGTGTATCAACAATATATATGTACATATATTGAAATCATCACTTTTTTTTAAAACATCGTAGACCGCACAACCGACGAACCGACCGCACGCTTCGACAACAAATCTTACAATAATAAAGAGGCACAACAGCATTCTGTGAAGAGCGAACATTAACAGAGCCGAACTGTTATTAACAGTGCTGTGAAAACGCCGTTACTTGCAATAAGTAAATAAAAAATATTTAAAAGCTGCGTGCTTTGATTTCATGCGATGCAAGTGTCTTAATATTAACTTCAAATTTATAGATATGAAAACTATTTTAGGCTTTAGCTGATTTAAGATTAAGCGGACGTTCTATAGAAAAGTCGCTCGAAAAACGCTAGCGTTTTCAGCAGCTATTCAACATTAACATATTACTGTTAAAGTGTGCTCAAACGAGCTGTTATTTTACAGTTTGTACTCATTTCTCATTTTTCGAAACAGACACCGCTCTCAGTCTCACGGTTGCCACAATTGGCGTTTTTGCGCCAAAACTGGCTCTTTTTTTCCAGTTGGCGCAATGGCACTTATTTTTGTGATTTGGCTCTTTTTTTCATCAGTTCAGAATCAGTTATTTTGTATAGTTTTAGGTTGAAGTACATATTTATTTTAATTTAATAACATAATCACTAGATTAAGATGAAAATGTGAAGTACTTTAGATATATTTGTTATTCATTTAAGTGTTTGTGAACGAAATATTTTTTATATAATTAAATGCAAAAATAACATGAACTGCAAAAAAAAAAGTTTTGGCTCTTTTTTAGACAATTTGGGTCATTTTTTGGTTGTTTTTGGCTCATTCAGATATTTTTAAGTGGCAACCGTGCTCAGTCTGTTAAGTTAACATGCCACTAAATCAGCTGGTCGAAAATTATTTGACACTTTGGCGCAAATTTTAAAAATAGTGGTTTTTTATTGTTTATAATATGGATTTATTAAACTAAACTAGAAGAAAGAGTTGTAATTATAAAGTAAATGGACTAAGTGAGATTACATATAAATATCAACAAACATTTGGAGATTACGATTATGATTACGAGTATAACAATTTGTATCTATTATCAGATTAGATCTTTGATTCCTCCTTTAGGGCACGCAGATCCGGATATAATGCGCCTGCATTTATGTAATGAGATTCCGGTTTACGCAAATAGTCAACAACAACAGCTTCGCCGGTTTTCTTAACTAACTTCTTGGCCAAGCCCTTTGGTGTAATATAGTTGGCATTTTGGCTAATGATAAATGCATTTCCCACCGTATCAAATGTGCCGTATGCCAAATTTCCAGCTGAAGCGCCATATCTACAAAAGATAAACATCAATAAGCAAATGTAAAATTATAATAAAATCTACAGTTTACTTATGCTCAATGATTTTAACGGAATTTTGGCTCAAATTGTTGCCCAATATCTTGGCCGATTTTTCCAGGCCATCGAAGACCGTTGAGAATCCCTCGACGGCGCCAGCGGCAATTGTCATGGCTCCTTCCATGGTGCTATTGGCTTCATGGCTATCATAGCCGAATCCCTTCTGCAGCAGCCGCGATCCTTGGGTCTGGATATGTGGCGACAGGTAACCGCCCACAGCGACGGCTGCGGTGCCCACCTTTCCGGCTATCCAACCGGTCACGCCCGCGGCGGCGTGCGTCACTTTCTGTGCCACCTCGACGCCCGTCTGCACTGAGGTGGGCACATGAGCTTGTGCATCCGGTGCAGCCGGCGTCATTTTGGACATTAAATACGGTGTTGATTTCATCATTAGATCACCGGTTTTCTCGGCGCCTTTGATCATGTTGCGCGCTATGAAGTCCGCTGCGCACACAATGTGCTTCGACACCTGCTCGGAGCTGCTCGGAACAGGACCAAGTGCTGTCGCAGCACGTTGGGTGCGCGGCGATTGCAGCTGCTCCACAGTGCCCGCCAGCACGGCCTCGAGCAGATCGAGAAAGAACTGCTGCAGGTCAGCCATTTGCTCCTCCTCGGTCTCACCGGCACTTGTGCTGAGCGGACGCTGTGGCTTCTCCAGCATAATGCCAAAGGCATTGCCCGGCTCCGCCGATTCCATATCCGGCAAAATGAAGGCGCCGTACTCGGTGCGATAACAGTTGGTTACGTTCGGTACCAGTGGATATAGCCAAATAGTCATGCCAGGATCCATCTGCTCATCCTGATGCGGCATATCGCATTGGATAAAGTAAATGCCACTTAAATATTTCCATTTGCCGCCAACCGTGCACATAATCAATGACATTTTTGTGCTGCCTGTGACGGTGGTCACCTGCCCGCTGGACTCAATCCTGTAGAGCTTCACCTGTGCCTGGAACAGCTCGTCCAGCTGCGCCTGCGCATCTCGGCTGGCCAACAATTCCCGCAATCCGACGGCCAGTTCCCTGTAGGTCTTTGGTCTGCCGCTGGCGTTGGCGATATCATAGAATGTGGATGGATTCTCTGCCAGCAGTGGACGAGATTTGGTCTGACCATCAGTTTGCTCCTCTGCCGCCTCCACAGCGCTGTCGTCAACTGGCGAGTTTTTGGCGCGCAAAACCTTTAACCGATAGCTGATCTCCGTTTTGGCGCTCTTCAGCCGCTGGATGAGCGCACAGGCGTCGTTCCATTGCGTCTGCACTGCATCGATTTCGTCTGGCAACCCTACGGGGATGGCAAACGTGGCCTCGATCATTTGCAGCGCCTCTTCGTAGGCAACAATTGCCGCCTCCTGCGTCTCGGCCTCCTCGTGACCCACGGCCTTTTCCACCTGTGCCATGGCTGTCTTGTACGACCGCTTAATGCTGTCGTACGACTCCAGGAACTCAGCTTCCGTCGACATGGCGCTGAGCAACTGTGGAATATCATAACAATTAATTTAATTGCAATTATATTTAAGTTTTGGGGTCACTAAATTTCTAAAAAGCAAATGGCGGCCATATTGATTTCAGCTCTCTTTTATTGTGTGTGGGAGAGCAGGGGCGGAGTTGCAGCACGGCTTTGTTTCTACTCTCTGACCTTATCCTTTGAAATAAGTTAAGAAGGAAAGAGAAAGAGAGAGATACTCCACTCGCGGTTGCCACTTAATTATTTGATACCATATACTTTTTTAATAAAGGACCATTACTGCTAAAACTGTACCAACATTTGGTAATTTTTCGTATGGCACGTACCATTTGAAAAGCACTTTTGAAAACTATTTTGTACCAGATTCAAGGCAAAAGCTTTACGTTTTTGATATAAATGTACCAAATGTATGTTTTAGCACATTTTTTAGATAAATTAATTAATTTGACTAATAAAACTTTTAAATTTGTACAAATTAAAAAAAAAACAGAATTTAAGCTAAATAATTTATTTGAATTCACCTATTTACTAAGCTACCCATAACATAAATCAAGTTAAGGGTACTCTTTAAAAAAAGTGATTCAATGAACCAACAAACAAAAATTGTACCAGCTTTGAAACAAAAGTACCAAATGTGACAGACGACGCTCTAAGTACAAAATGTACAAATTTTCTTACAAATGTAATAAGAGTATCTGGATTTCTTCTTTCTTTCTAAATGATGATGTGAAGCGGACAACACAGCACAACATAAATGAATAAATTAAAATTATAATTTAAATTAAACCAACTTCTTGATAGAGCTCGTGAGCCATGTTGAATGCACTTTGACTGACCAACTGAAACTGAGCAGCTAAGAATGGTGCTAATAGGGAATAGTTTTGTACGTCATACGCTGAATGTTTGCCAAATTGTCTGACGTTAACCCGCCACGGCACAAATTGCATTTCACGAAAATTGCTTGAATTCCCAACTATGAGGAAAACACTGGTGCCACCTACCCCACCCACTTGTTGGACTCAACTTACTTTTACTTTTATGTATTCACTCTCTCGTCTCTTTGCCTCTTCGGTAGAGAACGTCGGATGCTGACTAATCGTCGCGTCTTTTTGCTGTTTTGCACTTTGGCTTATCTATTCCCTTTGGCTAAAAATATATTTACACGTATCTTGAACTTTGATTTCACAATCTGTATTGCTTACCTCGTCATGCAGCTGCTGTTGTAATTGTCGACTGCTTTTATTATTTGCATCATCAAGATTAATTTTATTCGTGTATAAAAATCGAATGTTGTATTGCCAGCGTATGTATGTATGTGATGATGCGCTTATGTTTGTGTTTTGGTTGTTGTTGCTGTTTCCCATGCTGAAACAGCTGTTTTTGTTGTTGACGAACAACTCGAATTAGAGATGGGCACGGGCCGGGCCGGGCCTCGGGACCCATGGGCCTTTTACAAAATATTCGGGTTCGGGCCGAAAAATGTCATTTCGGGTCGGGTCGGGCCGGGCTCGGGCCTAACTTCAAAGCCCGAAAGCCCGAACACGCCAATTTCTGAACAAGCTCAGACGTTCTATCGCTTATGAGCATCCAACCAACTGACCGAAATGAACGATAATTTGAATTTTTTAAACATCGCGCAACGAAATTTGCACACGATTTTATTTTTAAATAAAAATTTGAAATAAATTAAAATTTTTTTTTTTTTATTTTAATTTTTCGGGCCGGGTTGGGCGGGTTCGGGCCTCGCAGAAAAATATCGGGCGGGCTTGGGCCTTTTTTCCATTAGGAATTTCGGGCTCGGGTCGGGCCGGGCCTGAAAAATGAGGCCCGTGCCCATCTCTAACTCGAATACTTCTCTCTCGCTCGCTTTGCTTTTGCCTAAAATCATATGGCAACATTGGCTGAGCTTGGCAAAAAAAAAAAAAATTTGGCAACCTTCAGGCTTCACGGATAACTCAATTCCTATTTTACTCAATTTAAAAACAGTGAGTTAAATTAGGAACTTGCTTAATTTTGAATTTTTCTTTAATTTTGTTTGTGTTTTGTTGTTGCTGTTTTCCATGCTGAAACATGCTTGAACGTTGCTCTTGTCGTACTACAGGTATGTCAGTCTGTCGTATCGTGTCTCGCTAAAATCGTTATTAAAGTTGATTTTTGAAATTATTAGCAATTAATAGTTAAATCTGTATTTTCAGTGCTTCACAAAACAGTATCACAACGTCACAGGGCAATTTGAACACCAGAACACATGTGGAGTGGTGTGCGAACATAAATTTAATAAATAATTTATTTTTAAATATCAACGAGTACGCATCGACGTATTTAATTTGCCATAAAATAAATACTAACACTGGACAAAAAAAAATTATAATGGGTATATGGAACGGAGAGAATGGATGGAATAAATTAACATTTTAATACCGTTGTCCGTATTTTTATTTTCCCAATTTACTCACTGAAAAACTTTTACAATAATGGGATTCCGGAAACAGTTTTAGATGATTTTTCAGCCAGCTGTCACAGCTGATCCATACAAAATATTTAGTGTGCCCAGAGAAAATCAGGGAAATGTGGTCGTACTAAAAGATTTCGATTTGGTTTCGTTTTCATTACCTGTGCGACATTTGAGGTTTGTCTACATTCTGCTGTCATATCAAAATGGAGAACGTAAGTCTTATGCATTTAAAGTTTTTATAAATAAATAAATTTATATTTAATGTTCTTTAGGATGCTTACCAGCCTTTTTTGAAGAGACGAAGATACAGCTGCATAAAGTGGACGGAATCAAAAGTGCTCGAATTATTAGAGCTTGTTCTTGACTTGGTCAAAGATGTGCCAGGGTCGCTAGAAAAACCTACAGCACAAAAATTCTATGCTAGAGTAATGGAAAGGTCGATTACCTTAAAGGATTTGAACTACATGGAACTTCAAAACAAAATGCGACTATTTCGAATACAATACAAAAGTGCGAAGCGGTGGAGGAGGAGCAGCACTGGCAAAGAGTATATGGAAAAACTTTGCCCGAATTTTACGATTCTCGAGCAGATATATGGCCAAAGAAAAAACATCGAGCCAAAGATGTCATTATTAGACGAGAGCCCAAGCAATGATGTCACACAGGACTCGGAGAACTTTGACGGAGAACGTGATTCATTCAACAAAACTCCAATTATACAAACAAGCCGATTCGTTCGCGCCTCATCCGAGCCAGGTATCAATAAGCCATGTAAGACTCCCAGAAAAGAATCCTTGTTGGGGATAGTGAACAACATGCAGCAACGGAAGGTTGAATTGGACATGAAGATGGTGGACATTGAAAAGGATAAGTTGGCCTGGGAGAAAGAAAAATATAACAAGGAATCCGAAAAGTTCCAGAAGGAAATAGAGGCTAAGAGGGGCATTAGAGCAATGGAACTGGATCATGAAAAGGAGATGAAGAAGATGGAAATTGAAATGGAGCTGAAGAAGATGGAAATTGAAATGGAGATGAAGAAGATGGAAATTGAAAAAGAGCTGAAAATGTTTGAGATTAAGCAAAAATATAATAAATAAAATACAAACAAAATAAATAAAAATATAAATAAAGTTATGTTCAAGATTTATTTATTAATTTATATTCAGTAGTCTGCAAATCAACTGTCAACTGTCGAGTTTGCTGATATTTTCATCATTGAATGCTGACATCTAAAACATCGCTGCTGCTCCTCTCTATTATTAAATTGCAAAACAGCACATACAAACATCCAGGCGCCTGCTTCTTTAACTCCCTTGTCGTCCTTTATCATGCACTTTAGCTCTTTCAAACACCCAAATCGCTCCTTTAATGAAGCGAAGCAATGCTCAATGCGAATTCTGTAGTTACTGAAATGGTGTAATGATTTGCGGTGTGAGTTTGTAGGCAATGTAGAGTGGACAGTTTTTATAAACTCTGCTGACGTGTACTCTTCCTGGCCAACCAACAACCATATGCCGAATAACCATATGAGTTTCAGGCTGTACTGCTGCTTCCTTCAGAAGTATGACTGTGGATCTTGCAGCCTCATTAGCAAGAGTCCCTGCTCAGCGCAATTTGGCCACCGGATGTATGACTTGGTCAACGCTGCCAAACAGCCTTCGTGTAACCTCCTTCAATAGTCAAACTGTAATTTACAGTTTGCGGAGTACTTTCGTTAAATAAAACATTGAACTGTAATCTACAGTTAAAGGAGTACTTAACAAAACTGAAAGATTGATTTTAGTTTTCAGTTTTTTTTTCCAGTTTCCATAAAAAAAAACGTGTGATAGCTGAAAACTGACAATCGAGGATAAATACAAATATTTTAAAAAATATTGATATAGCATGTGGAATAATAAAAGAACACTATTGTATATTATATATGTATGTATATTAATTAAATAATTAAATTAAGTTTGGGGGACATACATTTACATCCTAGCAAAAATTATACACTAATAACTACAAGTAATATATCGATATCGAGATGTTGAGTCATAATATTTTGTGTTTTGGAAAACAACTACATAAATTAAAGTTATTTTTTCTCAGGTTTCAACTGCTTCTGGTATCATTTCATTTTGTTGATCTTGATCGACATTAGTATTTTATTTATAGAAGGGGGTTTTGCTACTAGCCCAGTCTACTTGACTTTATTTCATTTCATTCATTTTTATCATCTTTTTTATTTTTATTCGTATTTGATTTTCTGTTTCTGTCATCTTTCTCTTATTATTTTTTACTCTTTTTTTTTCATTTAAACAGCAGTCCATTTGTAATATTGCCATGTATTCTAGAGCCTTTAATTGCATATGCATCAAAGTACAGTTTACAACTTTTTTCGCACATGTCCATTTTTTCAGGTGCTCGATGATTTTGCAATTAATTGTTTTTTATGTTTTTTTCTTCTTGCTCTGTTTTCTATTGGTTTCAAGATGCCTTCTTCATTTTTTTTGTAATATAAAGCATGTTAGTTAATTTTTTTTTCGTGCTTCTATATAGCTTAGTTCGTATTCATTTTGAAATCTTTTCTTTTTAATGTACTGTATTTTTTCTTTAAGATTGAATATTTTGTTAAATTAAGATTACGATAAAAACTTATGAGTTAAGCTTGTCATTTACGCCTAAATTATGTTCAATATAAAAATTAAACCTTGTTCCAGCAGCACTTCAGTAAATAATAATACAAAAACAACACAAAAAAATTACAACATTAAGTGCTCGAACTTTGCCTTTTCTCAAGTGCAACATGTGTGTGTGTGTTGGTGTGCGTGTGTGTAGATGATCTTCAAACAAAATACAATAAAATAAAATTGAATAAATTTTCTTGCACACTCGCACACACACACACACATAATACGAGATGAAATTGTGGCAGCAACGCGGAAACAAAATACAGATAAAATTTACAAAATAGTTAAGTATGTACAGTTTTCTTTTGTTTTTCGTTCTCTTTTCTGTTGTTTTTTTGTTTTTTTTTTTTTTTAATTTATATTGTATATTGTATTTTGTGTTTGCCTTAATTTTGCAATCAAATTTCACAATATCCACACATAAATATCCGTTTAATTGTATTACATAGTTCTTAAAGATGGTTGCATATTATACACAATACATATGCATATATGATGTTAGGTTTTTGTTTTTATCTTCACTATATGACTTTAAATGACATATTGTAATAATATTATTATTAGAAGTAGTATGTAGTAGAATTTTAAATCTAACCTTTATATATATATATGTTTATTCATTAACATACATAATTTGTTATTATTTCTCGTTTTTTTCAATCATTGTGTATTGTATTACTTAGATTTATATAGCATATACATATCGCAATTTATATAAATAAAAGCAACACAATACAAATTTTCATAATATATATTTATATATATATATATATATATAGAATTATGTGTATGTATGTATATTTAGCGTATGCATATGTGTGTATTGAGTTTTAGTTATTTATGTTTAATCATTTAATTTAATACATATGTAAGTATATTGTGTGCTTAACCATTAATGCATGCATCTCCATCTGAAGGCAAATAAACCTCTTGCCTTAAGTTTGACGTTGAAAATTCATTGCTAAAATTTGAACGGGGGACTATATTTAACGCCAGACCGATTTCCTGCTTTCTTTCTTTTATCATTTATCATTTTCTTATTTGTTTATCTGTGTTTTTTTTTTTTTGTTTTCTTTGCCGTAATATTGATTTTCTTTTCTTTTTTTCTTTAATATTTATATATATTAACTATAGACTTATGTGGAAAAATATACAGTTATTGTGTGTGTTAATCTTGAATCTTTTCTAAATTTCAAGTTAATTACGTTTATATATATATAGCATATACAATTGTTTATGTTTATGCTAATTATCATTATCATTCTTCATTATCATTCGCCAAAGCGCACGATTCGACGACGCAGATCATGTCCATATTATCATTTAGTTAATTTACATTATTTGAATACCACCAATATATATATATATATATAAGTGTTCAAGTGTTGTGTGTGTTCATTCCTTGTTTGTAGTTTCTTTTAGCCATCCATCGACGATCACCATCGCGTATGTTACCAATAGTAAGACGTTGCTGGTAGCATTGTTGTATACTACGCAACGGCAGCGGTTGTATTGGCATTTGTTGGCGGTGGCGCCGCCGCCTGTGGCGCCACAGCTGTTGCAGGTGTTGAGTTTGGTGTCGATGTAGCGACATTAATGTTGCTCAAATTGTTTGATGACAATGCCGATGCTGCTGCTGCTGCTGTTGTTGTTGCTGTTGATGATGCAACAACAGTTGCTGCTGTTTTACCCACTTGCTGCTGCTGTTGCTGCTGTTGTTCTTGCTTTTGTTGTTCGCTTGGTGTCACCAAATTGTTAAGTGTCGTCTGACTGCTGCTGCCCATGCTGCTGCTGTTGGTCTGATTGCTGCTGACGGTGCCGCAACTGTTGCTGTTCGTGCTGCTGTTGCTCACATCATTGAATGTTGCCGCTGGCGGCAATTGCTGGCTGCTATTGCTGTTGTCATCGTTCATCACAGCTGCGGTCATGACAACAGCAGCAGCTGTCGCTGCCGTTGGCTTAATGTCGATCGTCTGATCTGCTGCTGTCTGCTGCACACAGGGTTCCGTTTTCACTGTACTTGTTGTTGTTGTCGTTGTTGCTGCTGCTGTTGTCGTTGCTGCTGCTGCTGTCACCGCAGCTGTTGTTGCTGTTGTTGTCGCAATTGGCTTTTCAGCTGCGCTCAGATTGGAGCGTTGTTGCTGCTGTTGACGCTGCTGCAACAATCTGTACTCAACCGAATGCGTCGGGCCTGTGCCGCGCGAGACTTGATAGAGCACCCGTGAGATAATCAATGCCACCTGCTGATCCAAGATGTGCGACATGACCAGACCAAGCAATCGCTGCTCCTGTTGCATGAACAGCGATCGATTGTCTGGATGCTTGGCCAAATGCAGCAACGTGCCGGCTGCTCGCCGCAACATGTCCAGGCTGGTGCCCATCGAATCGGGATTCTCGCGCAGATAGTTGATGCCATGCTGATTGGCCACGCCCAGTGCGGTCTGTTCCGCCTGCTCGATGAATGCCACCAAGTATGAAATGCAAGGCGACTGCAGGGCCACAGTCCGTGCCATGGCACTGTCCGCTGCGGCCAGATAATGCAGCAAATTGACGGAAAATTCGCGCAGCACCTGATCCTCGTTCCGGCACAAATGTCGCGTCAGCACCGCGCACAGTTTCTCCAGGCGGGAAAAGGGCGGGGTCGCAATCACCAAATCAACATTCGCATCTGTGACGCACAATTTACAAAGCGCTTCCAGGGCGAGGCGTTGCGGTGATAGCGCCGAGTTCGGACCGCATGAGGGGAACGGATCCTGGCCATGGGCACTGGGACAGACGGCCCAATGCAGCAGTCCATCGATAAGCGGGCGTGCGATTAATTCATCATAGCGCGATAGTTCCAAATGTCCAGCTATGTTGGCCATGGACACGAGCATATTCTCCCGAATGGTTATCAAATATTCCCACCACCATTCCCGCTCGCCCTGCAACGAGCTGCACGAGTCGGTAAAGTCTGAATCCTCTTCTCGATCGTAGTTGCGCGTCTTGGGCGTGCGTCGCAAATGATCGTGATTTAGCAACAGGAGGCGACCGAGCACGGCCAGAAAACGTGTCGACTTGGCCAACACCGTCTCATTGCCGGGCACAAAGGTCAAATTGCGAAAGATATTCGAGAGCGCAATGCAGCGACGTGCCAAAGAGTCCTGGCTATCGTTGACCAGGTATAGCGAGGCCTCGTCTCGCGTGTAGCATTCATCCTCGTAGCTGGAGTCACGGCGTCGCTGCAGAACTTGTGCCACATCGCGCACCGTTGACTTGGGATCAAATCCCTTGGGCTGCGCAGCGACTCCATTGGTCAGACGTTGCTGTGATTGCGGTGATTCAATCTCCATATCAACGGCACGGCAATCACTGTCCGTTTGACTGACACCCGTACCCGTACCCGTATCCAGAGCGGCATCTGTGCTGGCCTCCTTCTTCACCTCCTTCTCGACAATTGGCTGCGCGAATTCCTCCTCCAGCTTGGACTTTTTAATATCAACACTGGCTGGTCCACCACCACCACTACTGCTCACCAGTCGGCGCTTTTTATTGTACGTCTGCTGGAGTAGGCTGCTGTCTTCGGTGCTGCTGCTGGTTGTGGTGTCCTCCTGTTTGATGACCACTGAATCCTCATCCGAAGGTCGAAGGCTATTATTATTATTATTTGCTGTCTTCGTGGCAATCTCCGCTATCTGCGATTTGCCCTTGTGTTTCGTTCGAACGTATCGCGCAAATGGAATGTTAACAATCTCCGATTTGAACACATCGATAATGCCATCGAGTGGATCGGGTTCCGTGAATCCATAAGTCCAGGCATTGCTGCCAACTGGCTCGAGCTGTTCGTACAATTTGTTGGTGTCAATATCCCATGATTTCTGGCGCTCGTCCACAAAGATATCGTGATCTGCCGTTTGAATCCGGACCGGGACACCCTTTCGCGTGACCAGTGTATAATTGGGTGTAAACGAAAGGAGCAGCGTTCGCTCTTCGGGATTTGGCTGGACACGCACCTGACCCAAATCAATGCCCTCGTCCGCATCATCCGAATCCTCGCTGCGCTTCACATCCATATTCTCGTAGTGCCGTCTACGATTGTAGCTGCATATGCTCCGCACACAACGCGACTGTCGCCGCCGAAGTCTGTCCTCCGCTTGCAGCGATATGACGGTGCCACTGTCGGCATCATCATCCGCCTCATCGCCTAACGCCGCCTCCTCGCAACGTTCATCAAACATTTCAGCGAGATTTTTCTGAAAGTGCTCGAGCAGCAGTGTCAGCAGTCCGGGCAGATTTGATATGCCAAAGAACTGTACGGTCGTATCGTCAAACAGCAGAACATTCAGCACATCCAATGCCCATGTGCACTCAGTGAGCAGACCCGACCGCATGGCCATAAAGATCCGCCACGGATCCACGGGACAGACGTCAGCCTTTGTCAGGCGCTTTCGTCGGTACAGCACTGGTGTTGTCGACTCCACGCTATCGTGTGGAAAGATCAGTTCCTTCTTCACCAGCTGAGCCCCGGCGCCAGTTATTTGTTGGGGAGCATACGGTGCCTGCTGGTTGGGCAGCTGATGTGGCTGTGGCTGCTGTTGCGTCGGCTGCATAACTTGTCCAACGATTGGCGGTTGCTTCTGCGCAATCATGCTGCCAGGCGGAGTGCCCACCATGGGCACACCAGGTGGCACGCCTCCAGCTTGTGATGGCGGTGGCATTGCATAGGGCGGTTTCGCCACCAAGCCACCAGCCACTGGCGGCATATTTGGCGGGGGTACACCGCCATGTGGTGGCTGCTGTGCCACTGTCGGTCCCTGTTGCTGTTGTTGCGGCGACATCACGGGCACTCCGCTGGGCATCCGTTGCTGCTGCTGTGCCGCACCAAGCGGCGGACGCAGCGATGATCCTGGCTGCGCTATATTCGCCTGCGGTGGCGCTTGGACTGCATTTATTTGCGCCCACTGTGGTGCCGTCGGCGGTTGTTGCTGGCCAGGCGGTGCTCCCTGCTGATACGGCGGTTGTTGCTGCTGCGGCGGTGGTGGTGGCTGCTGAGGTGGGTACCGATGTTGATCCCACTGAGCGACACCCGCTGGCGGCTGACCGTGCGGACCATGCGGACCTCCTGGCGGTGCTGCACCTCGCGGCGGTGCATTGCCCCAGGACTGTGGCGCCGACGATGAGGGATACTGAGCACGATACTGTTGATTGCCACCTTGCCAACCACCTAAAAGCAACAGACAGAGAGAGAGTATTAATAAATGAACCACTAAAACGAGAGTTTTAAACAAGTCAGAGATTCTTAATCGAGCTCGTCTTTAAAATCTAGGTGCTTATACAGACGGACGCAGTTCCAAGGATTAGGGGAATAAAAAGCAATGCATACCATAAAGTTGAGGCCGCGCAGCATAGCCCGAATAAGGCTGCGAGTCCTTGATGAAGTCAGGATGTCGTCGCGGTTGAGGACTCTGTGAAGATAAGGACAATAATTAGTTAATTTCTACACTTTATGTCTGTTGTCCCAATTAATTAGCTTACTTGATCTGGCGGCCTGTAATAATCCTGCTGGTTGGGCGTGTTTGGTGCATAGCCACTATTTGGCGGTGCTACTGGCGCCCCACTTGCTGGCGGTCCACCTGGCGGACCACCCTGCGCTGGTGGCTGCGGTCCACCAGGTGGTGCTTGACTATAAGGTCGATTTCCATACGGACCATACTGATTCGCACCAGCTGGAGGGCTGTTTAAAGTATACATACAAAACACAAAAGAGTTAGTTATAAACGTCAATGAAAAATTACATCAATAATTCATCGGCGCGTCCTTGAATTTGATTAAAAACAGTACAGTTGTGTTAGTGTTGTGTACGTGTGTGTTGTGAGTATAGTATATGAATTGTGCACTCACGCTTCCCCTTCTGGCCCATAGGGAGGGTACATGTTGCGATTCTGCGGCGGATATTGTCCCTGATTTGGTCCGAATTGTTGGCCTGGTGGCCCAGCGGCATTGTACTGATCGCCCGAACCATATTGACCATAAGCACCCGGCTGTGTTGGATACGGTGAGCCTGAAATAATTACAATAATCTTCTTAGTTTCATATGGTTCAAATCAACTTCTTTTAATCATAAGAAGATTAACAGTGGCGGTACACAAATTCAAAAAACAACAAGGACGATTTGCCAAAGATTAAACAAATATTTAAGAATTAAACAATTCTTGGACATCTGTGCAATATAATAGAAACAAAACAGGCTTAAGGACAAAGAAAAGAAAATCTAATTAACTGAAATTTGAGTAAAACATACAACAAATAAGACAAAAATTTAAGAATTTTTAAATAACAATATACAAATAGATTCCAAACATACATCACTGAGAATAGTTGAAAAGAAAGTCAATATCCTATTAATAATATTATTAACAGTAAAATTGGCTTTAATTTAAATTATAAATATTTTCATGCTTTTTTTTTGTGCTATTACTTCGAAAATCTTTAAAAGAGAAATTATAGTTAATTAGAAATTATATAGTTATTAAATAGTTTAATTGGTTTAGAAAAATTCCTTTACCTGCATTGACAAAAATAATATTATATCTACAGATATTATTAGTATTATTAAAGATAGTTTAAATAATATAGTTGATATACAAAAGTTAAACAAATTTGATTGACGATACGATACGATAACTAAACAAAATGTGTGATAATGTGATGCATTTTAATGTTATGAAAATTATAAATAGAAATATAATAAATATGTTTTTACAAGCAATTAAATTAAATTAGTCCCACATGCAGACCGATTGTTAAACATAAAAACAATGTGTTTTTATTGAAAATTGAAATGAAATGAATTTGTTGATAAGAAAATATAATACAAATAAATAAAGAATGAAAACAAGATGAATGTACCTGGCGTTCTAGACACAGGCGTTGGATACCCAGAGCTACCTGGTGGATAAGGTACTCCAGTTGCAGGGCGAGCATGCTGCGTCGATGGCGGACCATGTTGCTGTGGTGGTGGCGCCGGTGGTTGCTGTGACGGTGGTGGCAACTGTGTTGGAATGCCTTGTTGGTGGTGTTGTTGTTGCTGATTGTTTGATTGTGGCGCTGTGTGCGGTGAATGTGGTGGTGGCGGCGGTGGAGCGCCATGTGATGATGGCCCACCAACACCAACGCCAACTCCAACTCCACCAGCAGAAGCAGCAGCTGCAGCTGCAGCGGCAGCGGCAGCAGCACCACCAGCAGCCACACCGCCAGCAATTGGATCTTCAAAGGGATTGCTCACATTTATGTTATCACCGGCAACAACAGCGGCGGCTGTTTGATTTTGTGTGCCTTTAATATCGGCAAGCGGCATTGATGATGGATATGGATGGATTGATGAAGAAATGAATGAATGACACAGTATAAACATAATACAAAAACAATGAGTTTGTTGTTGGTTTGTTGATGTTGTAGTAGTTTCACATGAAGTTATTAAATTGTTGAATTGAGTTGAACATGTTCGAAGAGTTATTGTTGTTGTTGTGGTGGTGGTGTTGTGATGTGGTTGTGGTGGTTGTAATGGTATTATTGGAATTATTTTTTAGTAGTAGTGCGCCCATGTTATACGTTACCAACATAAAAATGAATAAAACAAATTACACATATCAAATTAATACTCAAAGTTAGACAACAAAACGAAAAAAAAAAATACAAATATAATATATATAGATATATCCTACAACTGGATATATCTATACAGATGTACATTATCTATTTGCAATACACATATATAAATATTTAAAATAAAAATCAATTCATTTCAAAAAGGGGGACAATTATAATTTTACAATAAAAAAAGCAACAAATTATGTATTTGTATTTGCTATGCATTTCCAATTACATTATTATATATTCAATCAAATTGTATTGCTTACCGGGATGAGGTGCCTGCGGATTGCTTTGCGATGGTGGCCTTTGCATCTGTCCAGCTGGTCCATAATCTGGTTGCGGTCCAGCAGCTGGTGGATAGGCACCACCGCCTGTGTAGCCCGTGTATCCATCGATTGTTGTATTGGGTGCACTTCCAGGTGGTGCCGGGAAAGAATCCTGCGAGTTCGATGATCCTGTAGAATTTGTGGTTCCAGCGTCCAAATGTCCACCACCAGTTGGTTGTAATTGTCCGAGCATTATACAAATAAATAGATGCAATATAAAAAAGAATTTAAAAGGATGGGCCAACAGTATATATATATCTATCAAGCTTCAAGAGTTGCATCCTATCTAAACTATATGAACTTAATGTCCAGATGATCAACATGTGAATTGTGGAGAACGAGAAGATGCTACACTTAAGGCGTGACAAAATGTTGCTTAGAATCAAATAAAACCTGGATTCGAGTTGATCGTTTCGGGTGTAAACTTCTTGATTGGACAAGCTGACCATTGATATGAGATTTGAACTGAAATATTTATTAAATAAACTCAATTCAGGTTAAGCACTTACCTGGTGATGGCACAGATGCCGCCTTCGTTGTCTTTTTCTTGCTACCGGCCTCAACCTGCTGTATTATGGGCAATGGATCAATGTCGCCGCGATCAAAGTGACACTCGAATGCCAACAGATTCTTGGTATAATGCTTGCGGAGTGTGTAGGCAGCGCTGCTGCTGGCGCCGATTCCGAGCAGACCAGCGATATCCTTCCAGGTCTTGCTCTTGGTCACCTAAGTGAACAACAATGAAAATGTGCGTATTCATTTATAAAAATAAAAACAAATTTGGAAATTTGAAAAACAATTGAATCAATCGTTAATTAGGAAAGGAGAGAGAAATATATCTAAGAAAATGACAAGCAAACAATTTGTATGTGAATGCCGCATTCAAAGTTAAAAATGATTGTTAATTGTTGTTAGTAAGGAAGATTTGAAAGAAACGAGAACGAAGAAGCTAAAAAACACACACAAAAAAAAAAGAAAAAAGTTTAAGCTATCTTCTAAATACCCTTGCAGATGGTTCCTATAATAATAAACTATCTGTAATCTAAACAAAAGTGCGCAAAATACTAAAGAAACAAAAGTAATAATAACATGTAAAGTCTTCTGCAAGGATTCCTTTTTTTTTTAATGAAACCACACATAAAAAAAATTCAATAAAATTGAAATGCAGAACAAATTGCACTAAAAGTTAAATCTCATTTAAAAAACCAAGCATGCTATCAAAAAAAGTTAATGCATGCAAATAAATGATTAAAACTATCTGGATTCTGATTAAACTTTAACTTTTGAACACACGATAAGAGATGAACTCAATGTGGTAGATGATGGATAACGTGCGATTGGAGAAATTTGTGGGAAATACTGTTGACTTTTCGATTGTTGGAACATTGAGATAGAATCATTTGATTTTCATTTAAATTAAATTTAAGGTGTTAGCTACATTATTGTTTTTACTTTGGTTTGGTGGTGTGATTTTTGGTTGGTTGTACACTAATTTTTGGTTTGTTTGATTTGGATTTGCTAGTAAATCTAAAAAGAAGTTAGTAAAAGGAGTTACTACGGCACCTTGCATACCTCGACGAATCCGCCACGTTCTTTTACATAAATGTATAACCTATATAAATCGAGTGGCTGTTTTGAGATGGTCGGACACGCCGTAATTGGCGTGCGACGCTCCTCCATAAAGGCCCGCAGCTTGTCCAGCCAACCCCGTCTATCCGGATTGTCATCCATCTCGTACAGCTTGCAAAGCGAATCCGATTTCTTAGTTGTCGTTATGGTGCTACGAAATGGTTCTTGTTGAACAGGAACATGACTGTTGAACACCTGCTGTGATTAAGATTAAAAAAAAGTTATTTCACATTTCAATCGATTTAAATCAAGTATTCATACCGAACTAGCAGCTGGACGTGGCCAATTGGGTGGTGAGTTCATATCGTACTCCTCGCCAGACGGACCACCGCCTCCATGCATGACAACGGGATGTGGCGAAGTGCTTGGTGGTGCTAAATGACTTTGGCTATATGGATCATGTTTGCGCGACTTTGGTGTTGTACATTGTGGATCTTCGCCAGAAGCTGCAATACAATTTAAGACCATTAATATTACACATATAACAGAGTTCGTTTTTTATATGTTTACCAGCTGAAGCATTCGAGAGCGTGCTCTGTTGACTAACTTCATCCATTGGTGTTCCATCGGGGCCAGTTGTAACCACTGCGGTAACAGCATGCAGTCCCGAGGCTGGTAACGGCCCGGACGAGCTGATGCCATTGTCCTGGGATATATGCTCTGGGCCACTGTCGCTACCACCAGGCTGTGCGCCCAGCATTGACTGGGGCGGCGTGCTGGTGGGCGGTCCCATACTCTGCGGCGGACCCATATGATGCGGTGGACCCATGGGCATTGCCGGATGCATGGCAGTCGGTCCATTGCCATAGCCTTGGGGCTGTGGTGCCGCCGGGTTTGCACCGTAGCCACCTTTGTGCTGTAAATGCTGCTTCAAATAGTTTAATGGGCGTGGCGAGCCACTGCCCTGTGGTGGTGGCGGTCCCACTGGTGGTGGTGTACCCTTGCCTTGCACATGATTGCCCATAGAAGCACCAATTTGTCCCGATCCAACGCCAGGCACGGTTTGTTGTGGCGACGGCGGCACCCACTGATATGGTGGATACTGCGGATGGGGGCTACCACCACTGTGATTGGGCATTGATCGAGGGTAGCCAGTTTGTGCGCCGGATGACATGTTGTTGGCTCCGCCAGCGGCTTGGCTGGATGGCGGAGGTGGTGGCCCAGTTCCATATGCGCCCGACGGATATTGTGGGCGTGGCGGGTAATTGCCTAAAGTGAAGTCACAAATTAATTGCATTATTATTGAAATATTGTTTGATGGCATGTCGTTCATACCTTGTGGATATTGTTGTGGAGGATATCCTTGAGCGCCGGGACTTTGTCCAGGTCCACTCATTTTGTAACTGCCATGCATATGCTGCGGAATGGGATAACCACCTGTCGACCCTTGCGGCGGCGGTGGCGTTGCCATATTATTAACATTTTGGTTTGGCGGCGGAGCTGGTGGTGGCGTCTGCTGTGGCGAATTGCTGGCCGACGATGCCGAGTTTGAAGCCTGCTGCTGCTGCTGAGATTGCTGCTGAGATGGTGGCCCACCTGGTAGACCGTGCGGCGGCATCGGTGGCGGACCGGCGACCACAGTTGGTTGCTGCATTGGACCCCCACTGCTTGACTGATTACTCGCCGGTCGCGAGATTGGATGATTTTGTGCTGAATTGATAAAAAAATTTGTTAATTGCAAATACAATTTAAACAAAGTCTATGCTATTTAGTTACATACCCACTGCAGGAGACATTGATCTGGAGCCGGATGAGCCAGTTGGCGAGGGTGTGGGCCTCATGACTTGCTGTGGATTCGGCGTGCCCGGTGGACCAGAACCCATGCCACTGTGTGCACCGCCACTCGAACTGTCGTTACTATTTTGTCCAATCAACTCCTGCATTAAGAAAACAAACAAAAAGGTAAATAAATGGTTAAAGATTGAGCATGAATTGATTGTTAATGAAAATGAAAAACAAGCTCTTAAGTTACTAAATATATCTTTAAAACTTTGAAGTACTTTCGATCTTAATATAGGGTATCTATAAGTAAAGCCTTCATCTCTCATCTTTTCTTTAAATTCAAATCAACTCTCGACTCCAAATGGGCATTTCATAGACGACCTTTTTGGTCTTTTGTTGTGAGACTAATAAAGCAAACAAACAATAATATCTATGGCAATAAGTTATCTCATCTCTTTCTAAACTATTCCAAAAGCCGCTCTTCAAGGAGCCGATGCGCAATGAAATCATAGAGCCCAAATCTAGCTTAGAATATCAGCAGAACTCAGTCTCCAAGCAATAATTCTAAACGGTCGACTGTAACCTTAGTTTGCCGTCTCTGCGTGCTATAAGCACAAAAATGAAAGACCAAGAAAAAGCTCAAGGGAGCACGAATACGAAATACATACATATTATGTGGGTATGTTTGTGTGTGTGCGGCAAACACAGTGACTTAAGCCGACAGCAATTCGAGTCGCAGAGAAAAACGAACGGCGCGGGATCAACATTGTCGATTGGACGGACTGATGATGATGATGGAGAGAGAGAGAGGTAAAGGGAGGATGCCGGGCAACAGCAACATCAAGAAAATACAACGCGCTCTGTTCGTTTTGGTATCTGAGAAATTAAGTGAAGTGAAATGAAATGTACGATGAACTGACGGGAACAGCAACGGCAACGGCGAAGTCAAAGCGCACAACAATAACAACAACAACAACAAAACAGCAAGAGTAAAAGCTATGTGGAACGAAATAACGACAAAGTCGACGCGAACTGCAACTCGAAGCGTTCAAAGGGGCCCGGATTGGAGATGTGGCAGTGGTAGTTATGGCGCGCTTTGAGTGAGCGAACGTACGATGACAAAGACGTAGATAAGAAACAACAACGTGAACGAGCACACACAAAAACAGACATACATATAGACAGACATACATACCCTGCCTGGCATACAGCGAATCGCAGACACAGCGCACACATTTAACGTTGGAATATAATAAAATGAAATAAGCAATGGCAACGGCAACGACAACGACAGCGGCAGCAGCAGCAGAGGCAGCGCTGCCAGCACCAGCGCCAGTCAGCCATTCGTTTTTTGCTCGTTTCTCTGCTCTCGTCATTCGTTTTCGTGCCATGCACAGAGCACAGAGCACAAGCAAGAGCGTCGAGTGTTAAGTGTATGGGTAGATTGTATGCTCGGGGGAATGTGTAGTGTGTGCAGTGAGTGGGCAGAGAGGGGGCGGGTGTGGGGAGCCAGGCATGGAATATACTTGAGTGGCATCGGCACAACGACGACTGCGGCGCGTTGATGACGAGAATAGCAAAGCCACCAGTGGCAGTCAGAAGAAGGCAAAGCTAAAAAAGCCTGCTATAATGTTTTATATGAACGATGGGGCCACGTTGCTCAAGATGAAGGCGGCTCACGTTTGTAGTTGACTGTGTGTGTGTGTGCATGAGAGTGTATGTCTCTCTCGCATGAACATCTGCGTGTGTGTGTGTGTATGTAAGCTTGCCGGCATGTAGAAAAATTACTTGGAATGAAAAACAGGCGCTGCGGGAACAACAACCACAAAGAAATCATTTATAACAAACATGTGTGCATGTATTTTTATATGTATGCGCGAATAACAACAATAACACAATATGTGCACGCAATTGTGGATACAAAAATGAGGAATTAAGTAATAAAACTAGGGTATAATAAACGCTATATTTCAGCTTGAAGTTAAAATATTTTTAAAATATATTTGCTAAATATGGAAAATTTGCTAAAAATGTTTAGTGGTGGCTTGACTTTTTGACATTTGGTCAGACAAGAATCAATATACATACAGTGAGACAAATTATTCTTTTGACAAGAAAAAATATTGTTTTTCTTTTGGTTTTTAAAAATAAATATAAAACTTAATACTATATACTTTTGCAAATCAAAATGTGTAAATTTTATATTTTGTCAGTCAATTATACTTAAAAATAAAAAACCCTATACGGGATTGGGGAAAAACCAATATTTCAGTAAGAAAACATTTTGGAAACTTTATAATTGAGATAGAAACAGTACTCATAATTCGTATTTCTCATTTAGGTAAAATTAACTCAAATCAAAATTTTAGATTTAAAGTAAAATTAAAAAAAAAAATGTTTGAAGCCTACGAGTTACTATTCAAACTTATTTTTAACGGATTTTTTATGTCTTACTTCTTAAGTGGTGTAGACACCCATAAATTTTGTGGAATTGTAAGTGCAATGTTTTGTTAGAATACTCTAGTTAAGATTGGTAAATGCAGGGTATATCAATTGTAGTGTGAGCAATGTGTGAATTTAACTGTTGTCCGACAGTGTTTTTAACATTTACTTGAAGCAGAATTAACAAATACATAATACAAAAATGATCGACTAGACGGTTGTTGTTGCTGATTGTAATTTAATTATACCCTTAACTAGCAGCTTTGTTATTATAGGGTATTAACAATGTGATGCATTTGAAAGCAAAGAGTTTTGTTGATTCACAAAGAGCATATGCAGAAAGATTGCCTTTTAGCTTGGTCGAGATAGTAGTGTCAGTAACTCTCGCACTCTCTCTCTCTCTCTCAATTGGCTGGCTCTCCATTTGCATCATACACACAGAAATACACATACATACATAGACACAAATACATACGAGGACAACAACCAGAGAGCGAGCAGCAGCAGTAAAAACAGCGCCAGTCCGTTGAAAGCCAAACCGCAAATGGTGAACATTCATTAGTTATTTCTGGGTGTGTGCGCGCTTTATTGTATCTGTATTTCAAAATGTATCTGTATCTGTAAGCATGCGACTGTGTGTTCGCTTGTGCCCACTTGAATTTTATGAGCAAAACTCAAGTTTGCGTGGTTGTGGCGTCGTCTATGTGCTCAGACAAAAAAGACCGCCAAAGATCTTGCAAAAACAAAATAAAAACCCAAGAAAAGAACAAAACAAAAAAAATACTCTTCATTTCGTTAACTTTAAGGCTTTAGCATTTTAAATAAAATATTCCAACTTTATTGGAGTAAAACGTGACAAAACTGCTTGTCAAACTCCATGTGCTAAAGTTATAAAAACTGGCAGTGACCAGAAGAAAAAAAATCGTTAAAAAAGAGGAGAGTTCTTTTTGAGAATGGCATATTATTTATGTAGATTTATGGTGATTACAGAAATGGCTCTTCTATCTTTTTCTCTTAGTTAGCATTTAAATTAAGCTTTTAAAACATTTACAATCGATTTTTGGCGTACTGAAATATGAAATAAACATCAGTTTTAAACATATTTTATCAAAAGTTACGCTCGTTAGCACACTTTTCAACCAATTTGTGCAGTCGACCGACTTTCAACACTTCGAAACCAATCATTACGCTTCGTGGGCAGTCGAAATTTGTATGAATAAAAAAGCGCAGCGAATTATACAGACAGAAATGTATTGCACCAACAGAATATAAACAACAAATGAAGCGGAACTGAAAAATCGACCGTTGCGGAGTAACGGATGCATACGCAATTAACAATTCTTAAGTAATTGTGAAATTTATTATTTATTTTGGTTTTTTTTTGGAAGTACGAACAGGGCACGAATTAAGACTGCAGTCAGCAATACAAATTGGCAAGAGGTTCTTTTGTTAAGGCCTGCCACCAAGCAATTTAAAGATGGGCATGAGAGAATCAAGACCAAGTCCCAATTGTTAGCACGGCATATATGAAATAAAATAAAATAAAAGTGAATAGCCCGCAAGCAACAGCAATGACCTTGGCATTGACCCAAATACATATGTATGTATGTATGTATGGGGAAACATATGCTCTTTGTGGGATCTTGAGTATCTATGTATGTAGCTGCACACACAAACACACGACAACAACAACAGCAGCAACAACATAAAGGGAATGAGTGAAAAAAATGATATAAGGAATGTCGACGACAACGGCGGGCCAGAAACAACAACAGCAACAGCAACAACAACAACAAGAGAAAAGAACAACCACAGCGACTATCACGGATATGCGGAATGAATAAATGGGGTACTACGCATAACACAGCGTCTCTCTTCTCCCCCTTCAGTTTATGTTACCTATATATGTACATACATACTTAGGAATACAAAGAGTTCGACGCAAAGCGCTCTGATAGCGCATATCAGTCAATAACCAAGTTGAGAAAAGTTGTCGGGGGTGAAGTTAGCGATAAGCCGAAATATCAAAGATATCTACTCACCTCAAAAGAGTAGAGGTCTACCTACAGTCAAGCTTTGAAAACGTAAACTAATTTTAGCAAGACCGGTTCAGTGTATTAATGTTTACTAAAATACTTGTGTACTTTTGTGTTTTGCTTTGAAGTGCCTTTAAAATATAATATCTGTAACTAATCTTCAGGAGTCATAAATTATTGCAATTTGAAAGACAGATATTTATATTATTCAAAAGGCTTATTCAAAAATCTGCCAAATTCTTTTCAACCTTGGCCGCATCGAGCCACTTTGTGCCCATCCCTAGTTTACATTTGGATATTCACTATTATTACAGCAACAGATGAATCAAAGAAACCAAATTAAAAATCACAATTGCCATTTTAAAATTTAGGCAAAACCCTTTTTATAAAATCATAAAAAATACTAGCAAAAAGATTTAAATATAAATTGTTTGCAGTCACTACTAAAATTGTTTGGAGAAACTTTTTGCATCAAAATATTTTTTGTTTGAGACCGAAAAAAAAAGTTTCAAAAGTCGACTTTTACAGTAATTTGAAATGTTCAATGATTACTTTATGGGTTAAGGATAGTTTTGTATCATTCAAACGGAATTTAAATGAACTTTCCATTGATGCCAAAACAACGGGATTTGATTATCTTGTTTAATTGAAATGTCAAAATAACATTCGTTTCTATTATATTTTTCATACCTGCACAACATTTCTCACCATTTAATGGGTTCATTTTATAATAAAGTGTAATTTTAATTGAAACAAACTACCTTTGAAATTTGTCATTACATATTCACTTTATCTAGTTGAAAAGGATTCATAACTAATTGAATTGAACTAATAATTTAACTGGGAGCTATTTAAAATGATTAAGGGGCTTACCTGGTGCGGCGATGGCGATGCCTGCGAGGGCTGCGGCGATGGACTCGGCGCATGCCCCGGACTGCTGCTGGGTGGGGGTCCGCCAGCAGCGGAATGCGGCGTCGGCGGTTGCTGCAGTGGCGCATGGTGCGGTGAGGCAGGCGGCAATGGATGGCCAGGACCGGGACTGGGTGATGAACCGCCTGGCCAGGGTCGATTTGGTTCGGAATACTGCAAAGTAAAATTCAATCGACATTTTAGTTATTTGTAATCACGCGAATCGAGTATCATATCAAATCATTAGCTTTTAATTTGAATTTAAATTTCAATTTGAATTGATTGATTGTAATTGTTGCTTACTTGGTGCGTTGTGTAGGCAGTTCGATGATTGGGCCCAGACGCCGGTAAACCTGGCGGTGTTGGGTATCTTTGCGGGTACGGCGAATATTGAGAAGTGGGCGGTGTATTTTGCTGCTGCTGTTGTTGTTGCTGTGAGGGGCCTGGCGGTGGCGCCGGCGCTCCGGGTGCGCCAACACCGCCGGACTGTTGTGCCGCTTGTTGTTGTTGCGCCTGTTGTTGTTGTTGTTGCTGCTGCTGTTGTTGTTGTTGTTGGGGCGAACTTGGATAGGAACCTGAGTTTTGACTGTGAGCTGACGGATATGGTGATTGACCTCTGGAAGTACTTTGCTGTAAATTCAAATAATGATAAATGATTATTAATATTTATATACACTTTGTATATGTGCTCAATGTATATTTATTTAATATTCTCTCAATAGGCCTTGTCTGCGTCCAAACTTGTCCATGCGCTTCAATTATTTTTGTATCATCCATCAGCCCTCCTCCTCACTTCTCCCCCAAATCATTGTAATCGATTTTCCACAACCAATGCGGTAAACGCACACACACAATACACATTGACATTCGTATGTTTTATATGTATAAAACATGATGGAAAACAGCTTGTCCTACAGAATTATTTCAGCTTGGCAGTCACAAATGTTCAATCGAAATATAATATTTTGGATTAGTAGATACCCTTTAATCTGACTCAACCAATTTATCAATCAACACTCGTTTATTTTCATTAAAAGAATATTGACTTCAAAAAATATAACAATATTATTTTATTTATATGTTAAAACATTGACAGTAATGGGAAATACAGAATAGAATTTCCATTTCCGTTTATAATAAAAAGAAGAATTTTTAGATTGTCGCAAATAAAAAAAGGAGGATATTTTTCAAGTCTGAACCAAAACAAATATAACAGATGATGATAATAATATCATTCAATTAAATGGTATATGAACAGACATAGGCAAATCTTTTCTTATAGCTTTAATTTGAAAGGTTGTAATTAAACACGATTTAAAAATAAAATTCTCTCAATTAGCTGCTACATTTATTGTAAATTCGAGTAAAAGCCAAGACTTGTGCACATATATTATAATCACAGAACAAAATTATCCACATCAGAAGAAACCTCATTTTATATCCGACATTGGATTAGACAGAGAACTAAAGGAAAGAGCTTTGTATGCCATTAATGAAGGGATTTTCCAACTTGATGTTGTTATGTTACAATCAAGGGAAACGACGAGCAATGGGGCAAGACAAGTGAAGTGAAGATCAACGAGATACATGCACAAGGAGACGCAACAACATACATACACACACACACACACACGTATTCACGCCCATACCCTCTCTCTATGTGCCCATAACAAATGTTGCTGGCAACGGCAAAACAACAACAACAACATCGTGGTGTTGTTGCAAATATCAGACCAAAGTAAAACGTAGCAATAAATCTAATGGGAGCTGCCACAGCAATAGACGCTAGTGTGTGTGTGAGAGAGAGTGTGCCAGAGCAAAGCCGGCAGGACAAGTAACAACAACAATAACAACTACAACAACAACAACGATAGTCGGTCCACTATACAGGGTGACAGGAAACATGAATGGATGGTTTTACTGCATACCGGCAAGGGACCTCGCGTGTTTGTGTGAGTATAGTGTGTGTGTGTGTGGCAAAGTTGAAGGCAAAGAGGAACTAAAGTAAAAAAGGGAAAACTCATCATGGATGAAAATCAAAAACAGAAATGAGTACGCCAGCAAACAGGCAGGCAGGATGGCAGGACGACTGGCAGGCAGAGCAGGGCTGAAGTGGAACTTGAAATAATGCAGCAAGGGCGCAACCTGGCTCGGGTCGCGCAGAGACACAGACAACGAATATATGTATGTATATTTGAACGAACGTACAAACGAACGAACGAGCAAACGAATAAACGACGGCGACCGAATGGCTGACAGTGTGACGGAGAAAATAATATTTTGTACGACCGAAAGGGGGCGGGCAGAGGAAGAACAGAAGGAGCAACAACAGCAACAGCAACGGCAACTGCATCCTCATTCAATGGTGGTGGGTTAAAAGCCGGGCCAGGATTGAAAAAATGAAAAGAAGAAAGAAAAAAACACCACGGTACGAACAAAAACAAAAAATATAAAAGGGACAGACCACGAACAGAACAGAACAGAAGCAGGACCAAGTCCGGGTCTTTTCCTGCGCTTATTATTTCATATTACATACATACACAAATATAGACAAACAGACGGAGATACACACGCGATGTATGTATGTAAATACACTTGCAACAATTGAATCATAATAGGGGAAAATGCTGCATGTGTGTGTGTGTTTGTGTGTTTGTCGTTGGCAATTTTAAGGGTGTTGCTTTATAAATCGTGAAAAATGATGCAAATTATTTATACAAAATATAACAAATATGTTTTTAACAGTTGCAGCCGCACAGAGACAAAGATTTGATCGATGCGTCCTTTAGGTTTTGTAATATTTGTTTCTTTGGATTCTATCTATCTATTCTATGTATCTTTAAGTTGGCTAAAATAATTGTGAGATATTACAATATGCCAAAAATAAAAAACAATTAGTTTTGAATATGTATCTTCAAGTTCTCTCTAATAAACTGGAGATACTTTAATTTGTCAAAAAAGTAAAACTCATATTTATTAAGAAAACGAACGTTGATTTAACAGACTTATTGTACTTTATTTTGTCGAAGCAATTATTTGACTAACTGTATATATTCATCACACATACATATGTTTAAATGTACACACGTGTGCATCTTATTTATGCGCTTGACTGCACAACAACAACAAAAGGATAACAACCGCAAGGTCGTAGCTTAAAAAAGCGAAACACTTGATAAGAAAGAGAGTCGACGATAACGACCAACAACAAAAAGCAAAGTTACAGCCCAAGACAGACCCGAGAATCCCCTCCCCTGCCCACACCACTCATCGTCCCTTCCTCAGTGTAATGGCAATTGTAAGCCGCCAAATGGCCAAAAGCGAGATTGTTCATGGGCCTCAAACACGACGACCTCTGCTTGCAATGTGAAATTGGGGTAAGACGGCGAGAGTTGAATAAAAATACATTAAATTCATTTATGTCTATGTGCATACATTTAAATATCACAATTTTATAAACACACACACACACACACTCACTTACATACATGCATGTATGTGTGTGTGAACAAAAAAAAAATAACTTGTTGACCCAGGCACCACTTCCGTAAGCTGAACATCAAAATTTCATTCACATTCTCTTGCGCTTTTTACAACGAGCATGCCAATTGTTTATTTTGTATTGGTTGCCCGCCCCCTCCCCTCCCTTGAAATGACGAATGGAAATGGGAATGTGGGCTTGTCTAGATGTAGAGTGTATCTATTTTCAAATTATGTTTGTTCATTGTCAAAAACCAACTTAAAGCGTATCAAAATCTAATTGAATTTAAAGAAATTTCTATAAGACATCCAAAGTTATTTAGAGTCGTCTCATAGAGGGTATATTTACCCAAAATTTATAAGATTTTTCTTAAAGCACAACGTTAAGAAAACTAACAATCATAAATCATATACAATAGTAAACTTTCTCTGACCAGCTTTGGTCAAATGTTGAATAATTTTAATCAAGTTTTAACTTATTGGCAGGAACCAAAAAGAATTGATGCGAATTTTTAATAAAATAAATCCAAATATTTGTTTGTTTTTTTTTATAATGAAACAAAAATAAAACAGTTATTTTTATTATAAATGTTACAAGTCCCTTTAAATATTCTAATATTTAAAGAAAAACATATTAAACAAAAACAAACATTTTATTTAAAGAAAATAATATAACGTCGTTATACACATAGAGTATCTGCTCGTCGAGTATCGTAGATTGTTTATTTTATACACATTTATTGTATTTGATTCATTCTGTTTTTATTTAGAGCTATTAAAGGTCATTGCCTTTTATTTGCGACTGATACTCAACCATTCATAAAAAAAATAGCTTGTTTATGTATGCGCGTGTTTTTGATACCTTTACATTACGAGCTATATTTAGAAGAAACTGAATGTATGAACATTTATCAGATGCTGTGAACACTGTGAAGACATATATGCACTCGTATATGCACATAAATCAATCGAATGATAAGATTATTAACTTTTGCTTTCATCTTCTCTTCCTATTCAAATAATTATTTCAAATTAGATTTATTTTTATAATTGTACCCCTTTTATAAACAACAACAAACAAATGAATGCAAAATAAAGAAAGACATACACAAATGTGTGTGTGCAGATAGAGACGAACATGCGGCGTCTCTTCTGGCTGCCTTGTATATCAGGTGGCGATACCGGCAGCTTGTTCTTATTGTTGAACCAACACCACCACCACCACCACCACCATCAACATCACCACCATTGCCTTTTGTTGCCTTTTCCATGTTTTGTTGTTATTGTTTACCGGCGCAGTCAGTGCCGGTTTTATTTTTTTTTTTTTTGCTTCTTCTGCTTCTGCTTCTTCGTTTTTATTTTATATTTGGAAGTTGGGTTTTCGGTCTGCCGTTATGTGTGTCAGTATGTCTGGTAAATGTTATGTTGTATGTAGAAGCTGCTGCAGAGGCCAAAGGAATTGGGCAACCTTTTTCAAAAACGAAACAACAACAAATAACAAACTCTCTCCTCCTTCATTTCCCACTCTCTCCATCTCTCTCACCATCTCCCACGACACAATCACAATTTTGTATATGGCTCAACTTACCGGTGGAGGTGTCCTATACTGCTGCGACGGTCCTAGCTGTGGGCTATAGGGCCTTGGAGGAGGTGCCCAGCCGCCCTGTTGCGCACCGTATGGCTGATGTTGTGGCGGCGGTGGCCCATGCCCGGGCAGTGGGGGCGGTGGCCCGGCAGGTTGCTGTTGAGCATTTTGTTGATGCTGCTGCTGTTGTTGTTGTTGTTGTGCTGCGGCTGCAGCAGCCGCTGCATTGGCAGCTTGCTGGGAATCATAGTTGTTCGCGTAGCGATGCTGGGGCGGTGGCGGCGGATTTGACGATTGCAATAATGAATTTAATGTTGGTGTTGGACCCTGCGGCGGCTGTCCGGGTATATAGCGCTGTTGCGGTGGTCGATTTGGCGATCCCCCAGCTCCTTGAGGCTGCTGCTGCTGTTGTTGTTGCTGCTGATGCGGCGGTTTGCTGCCTGGCGGCGGTTGCTGCGTGGGCGCATGGCCATAGCGATAGGGATCCATGTTGGGATCACCCGAATGATAGCGCGCATAGGCGGGATGGGCATGCTGGTGCTGTACGCCGGGTGGCGGTGGCAAATGTGCCGAGCCATAATCATCCTTCACACCGGGCGTATGCTCAGGTGCTCCAGGCAGCGGCAGCGGTCCCTGTGGCGGAGGTGGCCCACCGTGGTGTTGCATGTGTGGTGGTAATGGCGGACCTTGCGGTCCGGGATGTTGTGGCTGCTGCTGCTGTTGTTGTTGCTGTTGTTGATGTAGATGGTGATAGTGCGACATAACAGTTGCGGGATCAGGTGGAGCACCGGGCGCTGTGCCGGGTGGCGGACCGCCGTACGGATGCGGTACAGTGCCGCCTTGTTGCTGTATGTTAGGATCGTTGCCATTGTTCGGCGTGGGTGGACCCGATGTGGGTGGTGTGGCGCCACCGGCGCTTGCCGGAACCGTTGGTGCTGCGTTTCCACCAGCTGCACCGCTGCCACCACCGCTACCACCCTGTGCTGAAGGTGATTTTATTTTCTCATTCATGGTCTCCGTGTTAGTAAACCAACGATGGTTATCAATTCAAATAGCTGTGGTTCCTGAAGAGTATCCACCAACAACGTTGACGCTGATGACGACGACTTCCCCGACTGCAGCGGTAAGTTTGAGGTTATGTTAGCTGCAAGTTTTAAAAGTATTCGTTAGTTTGCTTAGCTTGAATTGAATTGAACAACAATAACAATAAAAAACATCACCACTGCACACACACATTATCATAGCCAAATCATACACTGCCTGCTACTGCCTCAATATATGCACGTATTTCTTTTGGCCGCCAAAGATTTTGTAATTCTTCATTCTGTGTACTGAAAACTCAGTTACCAATACCACAACCACAACCACTACTACCAAAGCATTCTCGCTGTCCGTTTACAAATTGTCGCGCGTTGACAGCCACAGTGCGGCTCTCTCTCTCTCAGTTCTCTCTCGCGCTCTTTACATTTGGCAGCTACACACGCACACGCCGTCTCACTTGCATGAGAGTGTCGCTCTCACTGTCGCACTTATGCGCGCATGGGATGTCTGTATTAGTTTTTGTTTGAAGAGGGCAGTAAATTATTAATTACATTTATTTCATATACATAATATTCATTTAATTGTTCAAATAGTAAACTTTGGTTATAACTTTTTCAATATTAATAGTCACTCGCACAATTGTTATTATTAAACATTAAAATGTATTTACTGAGAAACATTCTTTATTCTCAATTGGCAATTTGCATTTAATCAGATCTATAGACACCGACAAAGCCGCTAGGGCTATTATAACCGCTTAAAAATTTCGCTCTTTTCCGATAACGGTTAAATGTTTAACTTTACATTTTGTTTGTTATGCTTTCCATCTCTTAATCAGTTTACTTCGAATGATAACAAAAAACATATCATCAAATATAATAAGAGAGTAATATCGACATGATTTAAGCAATTGATAGTATCACAATATTGAATAATTAATTTTGAGTTTTATGCATTTTAAAAATAGCAATAGCAAATAAACAAAATGTTAAGTTATCGCACACGATTTCAATACGCAAATAATCCGATAGCACTTCGTGCAGACCGCCGACAGGTTACAAACTCGGATTTCCAAGTAGAGAATTTAATTGGTGTTTTTCTCCAGGACATGTGAGACATGCATTAAAGGAAAACTATGTTAAAAAAACTAAACTAGCTAGACCCCCAAGCTATGTATGCAGCTAGCTAGCTGTTTACATACATACATGTACATGTGTGTATGTATTTGTATATGTCTAGCGAGCAAATTGGCAAAGTTGGCAACAAATCATCACAAGTGCAATTTATATTAATTAAAGTGCTGACATCTTTTCCAGTTCAATAATTTATACACCTATAATTTTTATAAATATTTCATTATCCACTTGGCGTTGATTTCTTTTCGTATAATTTGCGTTTGGATTTTTTGCGCGCTCTCGTTGATTTTCGTTTTGGAGTGCTATTTATCTCGCTTGTATTATATGCGGCCTTTTTTCGTACCGCAAATTAGTGTGAGAGAGCGAGACAACCACTACGGTTACATTTTAATTTTAATGCCGAATGTAAGAACAAAACGAGTTTAGGTTTCGCGTTTTTCACAAATTGTTTTTGCTAATTTTCATAAGTTTATTTTATAGCTTTGCTCCGAATTTTGTAAAGTAAACTATTTAGATAATGATATATCCATTGAAGTCAGCCTCTGACCGCTGTTGGCCAGTTGTAATTGCATTGCTCGTTACTGCTGACGTTTGTCGTCGTCGTTGTCGGTCTCGTTTATGCTTCATTTTCAGAATTTTTTTCACATTTCGGTGTGGATTAATTTTTTTTTTGGTTTAGCGCATTTGGGCTGTTTGGCGTAGATTACAAGATGTTGGCGTTGGTGTGGTGCTGTGGTGATGATGATGCAAGGATGTGACCCGACAATTTGATATTTTATGTATACACGCGTACATATGTACATATCTGTACCGTATCGAACTTTGAGCCAGCATGTATGTACATATGTACAAATTTGGTTTTTGCGTATCTCGCTTCCAGTTTTCACTTGCAAGACCCAAAAATCCGGCATAATATTGATGATTTAAGTCATTTTCTAAACTAACATGTACACACCCACACTTACACATAGAAATATTTTCACGCATCGACCGTCCATAGACTGGCTATATATACTAAAAACGAACTCGCGTGAGAAGACAAGCTCGGTACGAGTACGAACATTAAATTGTATGCAAGTCTTGTCTGCGTTGCCGAAGAAAATTATTCACAGTGGGAATACACGAGAAAAAACACTTTGTTGTATGTAAATTCACACTTGGTTAATAGCTATACATATTCTGTACATAATCTATACACTTTTTCTTTTTAATTTAGTGTAATTTCACTTAATTTTCATTATTTCTCAGCATGACGACGAGAGCTGGCCCTGTACAAAGCGAGTTTTAGCGTTGCCGGACATCTTACTGACGCGAACAAATATGGCGGATAATACATTGATATATGTTGTTTTTTTTGTGGCATGTGGCAGCCCTGGCTAAGCTTGGCAAAAAAAAGGTGGCAGCCTTCAGGTTCCACCGATAACTCAATTTCTGTTTAACTCAATTTGAAAACAGTGAGTTAAATTAGGAACTTGCTTAATTTTTAAACTAGAATTTTGCAAATTGCATTGGAATTTTTGTTGAATTTTTCTCGAATTTTTAAGATTTTTTGTAGAATTTCTTACTAAACTTCACCGCTCGAAGAGTCTCATTTGCACCAAACCAATTTTAAAATGAGCTTCATAATTTTAGAAAATGTTGAATTTTGTTGGTTTTTTAAATTTGTAAGTACAAATTTTAATGTAATTTATTAATTTTTTGAAAATAATTCATTTTATTAGAGAAAATGACAATTTTCTATCGATATTTTATGAGAGGCATTCATCAAGTGAGAAGAGCGAGAGATAGATATTCGATATTGTCCTTATGTGGCAGCTTTGGTACAACAAGATGGCAGTTTCACTCGTTTCTGATTAGAGTTGGGCTTTTTAGTTCAATTTGCTGACCAAGTTCAATCGTTCATTTTTCAGTCGTGAACTAAATCAGTCATTTAGTTCAGTTGGTCATTTGGTCAGTTGGTCATGAACTATGAACGAGATGGTTTCTATTCAGTTGGTCATGAACTATGAACGATATGCTTTTTATTCAGTTGGTCATGAACTATGAACGATGAAAAGTTTCTATTCAGTTGGTAATGAACGATGAAAGATGAATAGGTCTTTCTGCTCAGTTGGTCAGTTGTTTATGACCGATAAACGATGTGAATTGGCTTATATCCTTCATCGTTCAGACCAATCAATTTGACTTGAGGAGATGAGTTCTTTAACACCTGTTCCTTGACACTTTTATTTATTTTAAGATTCGAATAAGTATAAATAGCAAATGCGTTTTAGTTTTAGTACTTTATTAATATTTTTTGACTTTGTTAAATATAAAAATAAAATAACAAAAATAATAACATAGAAATTCAGTCTAATATTAAGCCACTTATAGATCATTGTAATATAAAAAAAAGTTATAATCAAGTGGAAGATCGATTTCGATACAAGGAACTTTGTCTTAAAATAAAATATACTGCTACATGTTATGATGTAAAAATGTTAGTTGGTCAACTTTCTTTGGAAGCAATAAGCACCGTCTGTTCGTAATAATCTGACCAGCAATTGAGAAGGTTCTCTCCACACGGCACAGATGTCGCCACAATACAAAGGCGCTTTAAGACAATGCTGTATAATTTTGGGTAAATCAACTAGATTATAAAAAGATTATAAAATTGAATTCCAAACTTAACTTTGTCTTCGAGCTTCAACGACTCCAGGGCTGAGTAAGATAAAAAAAAAATTTAATAATAACGGACCAACTGACCAAATGAACTATATAGTTCATGAAAGACTGAATAAGTTCATTAGTTCATTTTAATGACCCGTTCATTTGAACTTTTTCAGAACTAAACGACCCAACTCTATTTCTGATATGTTATCGAATTATATCGAAAATGCCCAAGTGAATAAAATAGGTTTATGATTGTCTGGGGAATTAAATGCTAATTTATTGCAGCTTACCTCTTTTGCTAAAGAAATTATCACCATGTATTTTTAAAAATAAAAATGCAGCATATTGAAAACATTTTGGTAGTTCTTAAATACCAGATTTATCTTTCTTCTCATTTAAGGTATCTTATTGCTTGTCGTGGCTGGTCACACTATTTAAAGCGCCGTTATTTAGTCAAACTCGCTGGCGTTTTTCATTTATGCAGCAGATTCCAATTGGAATATTTTAATTAGTTAATTTAAAAATGCGGAAAATTTTTCTATTGCTGTTCTGTTGGCATTTACTGCTTGTACAGTTTGAGCATACATCGGCTTTCACAGTGCGGCAAAATGATTTAAAAGGTGCAGAGCAGGAGCATAGTCATGCAACAAATGGCGATGGTGAGTTTGCGAAAACCAAGTTCGAAAGGTTAATAAACTGTTGTAAAGAGCTAAAAGATTTTACAGTTAGCCGTATGCATACATATGTATGTGTGTATATGTATAACGCACTTGATAATGGCGAATACTTGTACAGTTCTAATTAGACTTATAGCGATCTCACTCATCCATACATACAGTTAGTAAAGTAATTATTTTGACAAAATAAAATCACATGCAAAAATTAATAAATATATATATTTGGTTTTCCATTTTATTGTATTTGCTTCTGGTTTTAAGAAGAAAATAGCTCTATTACTTTTAATATAATAAGAGAAGTGTAAATTTATTTGACTTACTGTAATTTCAGAAGTCGCCAAAAGCGGATTGCTCAAAAAGTGCAAAGTTTGCACAGATGTCACATGTGTGCCCCAAATCCAATGTCCTGCCCATGTCCGCATGAAGGGACACGAAAAGCCGCAAATTTGCGATTTGCCAGCTGGCAAATTTGGCTATTGCTGTCGGACTGGTCAGAATCATACGGCCGGAGAGGAGCAGAAGAGCAAGGAACGCAGGATGTCTTTTCCATCGATCTTGCCGCCAGATGTGCTGGAGGAGGCGCGTCAGAGCTTCCAGCATCTGATGCATGGAGTTGCCCACCAAATGCAAGTGCATCGTGGACAACCGGATTTCATTCACGGCCTCGTTTTCCACTCGACACCCAGCGAGGATCTGCACAGCTTTGCGATGTCGAACAATGCCCTGGAGCAGGTGATCACCACCCAAGTGTTTGGCAAGAAGGAGCAGGTGCCACTCGATGATTTCATTACCAACAATGTGCATGTGAAGTTTTCACAGACACCGCTCGCCCAGCATTGTCAGCCACCTCCAATTTGTCGGAATATCCACAATTACCGGAGCATTGATGGGACCTGCAACAATCCGATGCCACAACGCGCACATTGGGGAGCTGCTGGTCAGCCAATGGAGCGACTGTTGCCACCCGCCTATGAGGATGGTATTTGGACTCCTCGTGCTCATGCTTCTGACGGTACTCCTCTAACGAGTGCCCGCGAGATCTCGCGCATTCTGTTCGAGGATGTGCATCGACCGCATCCAAAGTACAACCAATTGGTCATGCAATTTGGCCAACTGTTGGCCCACGACATCTCTCAGTCGGCTTCAGTGCGTCTCGATGAGAACGGCGGTTTGGTCCAGTGCTGCTCGGCGGGCGGCAAGAGCGTCTTGCCCAAGGAAAAGTCCCACTTCGCCTGCCTGCCAATCCCAGTATCGGAGAACGATGAATTCTATAGTGCATTCGGTGTGCGTTGCTTGAACCTGGTTCGACTCTCCCTGGTGCCCAGTCCCGACTGCCAGCTGAGCTATGGCAAACAGCGGAGCAAGGTTACACACTATATCGATGCCTCGCCCACATACGGCTCCCATGAGGATGCGGCCCGGGACTTGCGCACTTTTCATGGCGGCCAATTGAAAATGTTCAATGAGTTTGGACGCGATTTGCTGCCTCTGACGAATGACAAGAGCGCCTGCGGGAGCAGCGATCAGAGCAAAACGTGCTTCAAATCCGGTAAATATACATTCTTAAATTTGAAACTTTACGTCCTTCTACCTTTTCCCTTATTTTCCCTTATATTAAAAATACAATTGTAGCCTGTTTTAGTTTCCAACAAATTAACATTTGTTTTGAAACATAATATTTATTTTTTAAAGTCGACTATAATCAATAATTAAAAAATTAAAACTAATTTTACTATATTAAATTTTAAATTTATACCTTAATAAGCAGAACATAAACTTGATAGTCTAAAGACGCATTTATATCCATCTTAATCTTATGTCTACGTTTTTTAGGCGATGGTCGCACTAATCAAATCATCTCGCTCATCACACTGCAAATTGTTTTTGCCCGCGAGCACAATCGTATTGCCAAGATTCTGGCCCGATTGAATCCGGTGGCCACCGATGAATGGCTTTATCAGGAGGCTCGCCGCATTGTGATTGCCGAGCTGCAGCACATCACCTACAACGAATATCTGCCAGCAGTAATTGGGCCACATCAAATGAAACGCTTCCGTTTGGTGCCACGCAACAGGGATTACTCAACGGATTACAATGTTGATGTGAATCCGGCCATTACAAATGAGTTCTCGGGCGCTGCTTTTCGCATGGGTCACTCTAGGCAAGTTGTTTTTTATCCCATCGAATCAGTCTCATAAATTATAAAGTTGTATTTGTATTTCTTGTAATTTCAGCTTTCGATTTTCTTTATTTTAATTTATTAACTGTTCTGTTGCTAAATCAAATTCTTCTCTAATCAACATTGCAGTGTCAACGGCAAGTTTCACATACGAGATGAAATCATAAATATTCCCGATGTTATGTTCAATCCATCTCGTATGCGCAAACACGAATTCTACGATGACATGCTAAGCACGCTCTTCACACAGCCAATGCAGCAGGTGGACAGTTCCATTACACATGGTGTATGTAGTTGGTATCATCATAAAATATTATATATCTGTATCTGTAATCTTTTGTTTACAGCTTAGTAGATTTCTGTTTCGCGGCGACAATGCGTTCGGTTTGGATTTGGCTGCATTGAATATACAACGGGGTCGAGATCAGGGCCTGCGCAGCTATAACGACTACCTGGAGTTGATGGGTGCTCCAAAGCTGCGGGATTTTGATCAGTTCCCAAAAGAAGTGAGTGCTTATAGTGTGCACTTGAATACAATTATTAAACTTGCTAAACTTCTCTTTAGATTGGTAACAAACTATCCTGGGTCTATCAATCGCCAGATGATATTGATTTATGGGTTGGCGGCCTGCTGGAAAACGCTATAAAGGATGGATTTGTAGGAATCACATTTGCTGAAATTATTGCCGATCAATTTGCGCGTTTCAAGCAAGGAGATCGTTACTATTATGAATACGATGATAGCGTCAATCCAACTGCATTCAAGCCGGAACAACTTCGGGAAGTGCGAAAGGCTTCCATGGCACGTTTAATCTGCGATAATGCCGATCATTCGACCCTAAATAAAGTGCCAATATCCGCTTTCGTACGCGCTGATTTTCCAGGGTATGCCTTCTGCCAAATCATTAATGAAACCCACTTTAAATATCCTAATTTTACAGAAACAAGATGATACGTTGCGATGATCCGAATCTTCCTGCGGTTAATCTTAATGCGTGGGCAGTTAAATAAATTTGTGAATTTGAATCATGTTGGAATAGAAATAAGGCTAAATTATTAAATGAAGTAAATAAATATGCAGACCGCATGGAAGCTTTAATACGATTGATATTGGACAGCTCTAGTCTATCATAACAATGAAATGAAATTAAGTTAATTCCTGGGTTATAGATTTGCGATTCACGTGAAACTGTTAATTGATTCTACAAATTTTTTGTGGCTTGTTGTTAGTGTTTTTATTACAAATATAGTTATATTACTTTGTCATTTAACATTTGCTTGGTTGATTAGCAGTTTATCATATTTAGGAACAACACGATATGAAAAAGTTAATCTGAAAATGAGTAGCAAAAGTCGAGTAAAAATAAAGTGTAATAGTTAGTTCGTTAATATTGCTTTATTGTATTGGAAATACTCTGTAACTTATTCACTTCAGTTATTCTATTAACGAACTGCAATTAAACAGAAAACATTGAAGCAACTGTCTGGCAATTACATCTCCTGTTCCTGGCCATACACATTCTCATCGGAATAGGCCAAATAAAGAAAATAGTCCTTATCGCGATGCTCGTGGTACAGTAGACCCATTGTGGCCGATGTTGGTGGGATCACACTGTTCACGAAAAAGAACAGAGCATCGTCTGGCCGTAGATTGATACGCTTCCGTATGAGAAAATAAAACTGTCCCACTGTCAGATCATTGGGCACCAGATACTTCTTCTTGTCCAGCGCAACGTAACGTGACTTCTCGGCCTGCTCGACAATGACGGGCACACGGTCCGGATACTTTCGACGTATCTTGTCGCCCTCAGCACGTCGCTTCTCGAACGAATGATCCTTCTTAAACTGGAAATTCATATTCATCTTGTGGCTGTCTTGTTTACCTCGTTGTTAAATAATTCGTAAAGATATATGTAGATTTATTGGAATTTGTTTGTGCCTTTTTGTCGGTAAGTGCGGTTTTGGGTTTGTGATTATTATTCGAAATGATTATTTATTTCGGAATTTGAACTTTTAAAAGCTTGCTACGAGTATTTTAGATGAAATACATATATGCGTTGATTTTATTTCAGCTGTCAACTTGAAATTCGGCTAACCGTTTGCTAGGACCGCACAAGTCAAAGCTTTCACCCATAAAAATGAATAGCAAGAGATAAAGCTTTAGTTTCGTTAAGATAACCCGTTCGGCTCTGCTCAGCTTTTGTAGCTTATATTTCTATTTGAATTTTTTTTCATATTGCACAGCAGTGTGAAATGTGCTTTCCACGGCCGTCGCAGCATTCGTGTTTCGGTGCCATTAAGACGATGTCGTGTAGCGCTCCGCTGGATTTCGCATATATTTTGATTTCCGGTTTTGCGTGAATTAGCTTTTGGCTAGCCGATTTGTCAGTTTGTCAGTTGTCGCCACTCAACAGGTGTAATAGGACGCTTTCGCTGCTTAAACGGTTCGGTTTCGTGTTCGGGTCTCCTTGCAGTTTTATCTATTTTATGCCTCAGGCTGCAATTCTTTGCATTGCAATTGTGTTTGAAATTGTAATTAAAGTGTGCTTGAATTCAGTTATTATTTGTGCTTAAAACACTTAAAAATCAACATTTCACAAAAGTATAAAAAAATTTAGAAAAATTTAAAATAACTACAATCTATGCGTTCAAAGGTCAGCTGTTACACGTTTATATACAAATCTGATAATTCAAATAATTCGATCTTAATTAACCATACAGTGAACACAACATACAGTTATCTGCGATTTTTATAATGATTGACTACTGCTTTCCATTTATCAGCATTCAAATCATTTCTATTAATGAACTTTTTACGATTTTTGATAACAAATAATTATTTTTGTATTTAATATTGATACTCGACTGATTATAAAATATTTCAACGCTTGATCAAATTCAAATTTTAATCATTTTGTTAATGAAAAACCAATCTAATGATTTAAGTGGGAGATATCTTCAAGTCAGATACTATTTTATCGATTTCATGTGGGAGGATTGAGTTCAATTTTCCTCATACCTACAGGTTTGTTAAGCAGTTATGTTCAAAATAAAAAATAAGTGCATTATGATTGATTTTTGATCAACCTGAAAGCTCTGTGATAACATGGCGAGCTGAAAAGTGCCGACCTTCAACCACAAAATGAGATTAGTAGTTTCCCTACTTACACTGGCATTTGTCGAAGGCGCCAAGAATTTTGAGAGGGTTGAGAGTACAACTCCCCAATTCAAGGAATATGTGCAGGGAAAATGACATTATCTAAAAATAGAAAACTTTGTGGCTGAATTGTGGTTGTATTTGAAAGTTAAAGTTTCAAAACTGAAAAGCCAATGTCATAAAGTTGTAACTGAATAATGGACAGTCGAAAATTTCAAATTTATTATTTTGTAACTTTTAATTTTCAATAGGACAAAAAGTGATGTATCTAGAGACATTTTTAGGATCTGTTTTTGAGAAGAAGTTATGCTAATTAATCAATTATATTCATAATAATTAAACATTTTAATATTTAAGTCAGATAAAAGTGGTTTGCGAATAAATTCAATGTCATTGTTTATATCACAGGTGCTTTATAATTAAATTTAAGCAATGTTACCAATACTATTAAGTATATGGATATAGGTAAACAAACTAGAAGTGTATAAAGAACAAAGCTATAAGCCATAATTATATGACACCTTATAAAATTATTCTCGGCAATATGTTTCTTTTTTACGCAAGTTAGATCATATTATAATTGTAATCATGAGATAGACAAAAGTAAACATTGAATATTTAACGTACAAATATTGGATAATTAAGAATGTGGAAATTGGCCCGCATTTGTCGGCATCGCTTTCATTTATCTCTACTTTAATTTTGACTTCAAGATACTAAAGCTCTGAATAGAGGTTTAGAAAACCTTGTGAAGGGATAGCTACTGAATGAAACTAATTAAACTAACTAAGTAAAAATACTATAAATATCATATATATATAATTTAGGATTAAAGTTTGATCAATTCAAAGTCTAAATTACATTTATTTTTATTAATTTTGTGCAGTAATAAATTTTATTAATTTAGGGATAAGTTTTTATTTCTAAAACAAGCTGAATATAAATTAGTATGTGACCAAAGTAAGGGACAGCATTCAATAGAAACTTTATCCACAAACTTTCCCAAACGATAGAAAAGTTTTAATAGCTTGCGTGTTTCAATCGCCTTAAATTTTTTTTTATTTTGCACTAATTTAGATAGTATTCTAATTAGATTGATTGTGTGAGGGTTATATGATGATATTAAAAAAATCGAATAATTTTTCAACATTCATCAACAACCAGCTGTATCTAAAAATAAACTGATAAGCTGACTGCGATTTATTTGTTTACAATTGTATAAGTGTGTTAATTAAAAAAGTAGCTTGGCATCGAGTATACATGTAAAAAATAAAAATAAACAAAAGAATTGGGTTCACCCCTGGCAATGCCACAAAATTTACGATATTATTAAAAATTGAAAAAATTATTTTTAACCTTTTATTGATCAACTATTAATAAAAGTTTTAATTAGTTTTGAATATCGTGCAGCTCAAAGGGGTAGCAGAAAGTTGGGCATGCAGAATCTGAGAGCTGATTTAACCAGATTTATGAAGTGTTTGTCAATCTCAGATACTTAATCTAGGCCATGTACACAGAAATGGAAGTGAAAGCTCTCCCTTAGAAAACGACTGATGTTTGATAAAATAAAAATAAAAAAATTATATTTTCACTACAACTTTTAAATTGAGTACAGAATATCTTATCGTCGATCAAAGCGCTCTACATAGTTCTATTTAGCAAATATTCTAATCAAGATTGGCTTATCTTGGACTTACAATGTTAGTAAATTTCTTAATTTTCGGATCGCAATTTGCATGTTAAACAATATTTAGGTAATCGAATCATAACTTTGTATAAATTGAAAAATCAATCAAGCATGCGATCGTCGCGGAACGTGAAATTTTAATTCACAGCTTTATCAATAGGTGCAAAATATTTGAAGCTGTGTTTTGTGCACACGTATGTACATAAACATTTATGTACATATATTTGCATCTGTCTAATGTAAATAGAGATATACATACAGACATAATGCGTACATGTGCCACTCGTTTTTTAATACCTTTAATAAATAAATAAATTAATATAAAATATATGATTGAAGAGCAGCAACAGACGAGCTGATTGATCTACAAATATGAATCTGTTTTTTATAACAGTTTGTAATACATTTTATTTAGAAAATGTCTATGAATTGTGTAATATACAAAGAATTTAGCTATGAGATAAATTTGGGAATTTCAGATTTGATCCATTTGGATACGAGGTATTTAATGCATTTATAATAATTATATTTAAATTTTATATTTCAGCTTGGCAATTAAAAAATTGAATAACTGAATGTTTTATAAGGAACCCATCAACATGTATAATCAGGAGAGAAAATACATAAATTGCATATACATTTTTCTAAATGTGTAAACGAAGATAAAGCGGAGTGCACTTCAACAAACATGAAGTGCATGTCAGTTAAAATTCAAATTGAATTTATTTTGTTGCTCCTGCTTTTGTTGAACCGCTGCCACTCTCAAGCCCGCACCAACTGCAATGATAGTCATCAGAATGGCTTCAGTAGCTATTCCAATGGTTTTCCAACTGATAAAGATAGTGAAATTGATACTAATAGTTCGGAAGTTGTGACACAGACGCCGGCTCCGACAACAACGCCGTTGAATGATGTTAACACTTGGACTTGTTGTTGCTGGGAAGTGACTAATCAGGTAATGGCTAAGTAACTATATAATAATTATAATTATCATCCTTTTCTATCAGGAAGTTATACTATGTAGAATTTTAGCAAGGGGCACCAATACCTGCTGTGGATATAGGATACACATTACATATTGAAACTTTCAAATATTTTTATTGCATGCTTTTAGGCACTTACATTGCTTTAAAACTTTATTCAGCCATTACCACCTTTATATTTGTCCGATCTTGTTACGATTTAGTAGGATGATAGGTAGTAATAGTAGTTAACGTTTATTAGTAAAAAAGTCCTAATACCTTGAAAACTGTGCGTGTGGTGGCTTTTCGCGATTTATAGTCTCTGAGATCTAGGCCCTCACACACACGGACGGACAGACGGACATAGCTTTATCGACTCGGCTGTTGATGCTGATCAAGAATGGGTCGGAGATGCTTCCTTCTCCCTGTTACATACATTTCAACGAATAAAATATCCCCTTTTACTTATTTTTTAAGTAACAGGTATAATGAGAGTTCATATTTTGAGCTATATATCCTAATTTATATTTAATAGAATACAGCCATAATTTGTACAAACTGTTGTGTGATAAATTCAAACAAATCATATATTCCATAATACACCAGTTGTATACATAGTTTATTCTCAGAGTTATATCAGTCCTTTGAAAAGCACAATTAAGCTCACAAATTGACTTTTCTTGCCAATCGTCAGTCAGTTCATTGACGGATATTGGCAGCTACTAAGTGCGCGGAATATTGATGTGATTTTATGGACTAGGCACTATTCACTTTAAACTGTTTATCTTGGACCTTTGGTACTTCACACAAATTAACCCGATACGTATGTATGTATATGTGTCTGTTCTATATATCAACAGAATGAGCTCGAATGTCGCTGCGAGGGCGAAGCATTGACACGTGTGCCACAGACATTGCAGCTGCCACTACAAAGGCTAACAATTGCATCTGCTGGCATGCCACGTTTACGGTCCGTTGGATTGAAGGTCTATGGAGCCACTTTATTGGATGTGTGAGTATAGCCTTTAAGTCGTATTTCAATGATTAAAGTCACCGATTTAAAAGTATCCTTACAGTGCATTCATCAATTGTCTTCAACTTGAAACTATACAGGACAGCGCTTTCTCCAATTTAACAGTTCTTCGTACTATGTACGTATATAGGAGTGGAAGAGATATTTCGATTTTCATAATTAATCTGTATTCCTGTGACTTTTCAGTTATATTTCCCATGCGCCGAAACTAACATTCCTGTCCAAAGATGTTTTTGAGGGCATTTCCGATACCATAGAAATTATGTAAGTTAACATTCTTATTTATTTTATTCAATTATTCTTATCATTCATATTTTTTTATTTTAATAGACGCATCATTAATAGTGGTTTGACAAGCGTTCCCGATCTTGGACACTTACCACCCAATAATATTTTGCAAATGATGTAAGTGTCTATCACAGTTAAAGTATAATTAAATCAAGTAATTTCTTAATATTCTTTTCGCCATAGAGATCTCGATAATAATCAAATTTCTCGAATTGATTCTAAATCTATTAAAGTGAAGACTGCACAATTGTAAGTTCATATTTTGATTATCTGCTAGTTGATCTTGGAAAAATCATTTACTTTTAACTCGTTCTTTTTCCCTTTTCAGTGTTTTAGCTAATAATGAAATAACATTTATTGACGATTCTGCGTTTATGGGCTCGAAAATAGCCAAACTGTGAGTTAAATGAGCTTATTCAATTAATTAAATTAAATTAACTGATCTTAACAACTAAATTAAATATAGTTCATTGAGGGACAATCGAAAACTAACCGATTTGCATGCGAATGCTTTCTATGGTATAATAGATATAACCGAACTGTGAGTAAATCTATTTTTAAGTCATATTTATTTATTTATTTATCTATACATTTGCATTCATATAGTGATCTCTCAAGTACTTCGCTAGTTCGTTTGCCATCAGCTGGACTGCAAAGCGTCGAAGTATTATACATAACAAATACGCATACTTTGAAAACCATACCCTCAATATACAATTTTCAGGTAAAGATTGATACATTTGCTTTATCCAACGTTTATTCATAATTATACGATCTTGTAGAACTTGCAGAGAGCTCATTTGACGCACTCGTTCCATTGCTGTGCATTCCAATTCCCCTCAAGACATGATCCCCAAAGACACGCCCAACGAATGCAGGAACTGGATAAGTGGAGGGAACAGTGCAATAGTGATCGGGATGTACGCAAACAATTACTGAAGCAAAGAAATCCCATACCTCAGGATGATACATCTGATGGTTATTGGGGGTACGTTAAGTGACTAAATACATGTATTGATGTAAAAGTATTTAAAACTCTATGGATCTCCCTTTACAGCCGTTGGGAACGAAGTGTGCCCCAACGTGTCGATGATTTGGTTATTTATGACAACACTGATGATCCATTAAGCGAGGATAAACCCAATGCGTATAACTACTTGACGGATTCCACAATGAATAACATTGGAGTTTTTCATGAGGAGATTACACTGAATCCCGAAGATGATCAACTAGCTGAGTATTGCGGTAACTTTACATTTAGGTGAGTGTTTTTAGAATTTAACGATATTTTATATAAAAAAAGATATTCAATTCGATTCGATATATCCTTTTAAAACCACATATTTGATAGAAGTCTTATTTTTACAATAATTTATCGGAATGTGTAAGGCTATACCAAGACAAAAAACAATTAAAACAAATGTTTAACAAGTTATACCAACACTGCCTTAAGGCTAAGATAATTTTTTACTGCCTAAATTTAATCCTTAAACCAAGACGGATTTGAATAAATAATTAGAAAGTAATATATAAAAAATAAAATAAATGGTTCACAGTTTGTTCAAAGCTAACTTTTTGTAGCTTTGTCTAATGAGTTTTGGATTTTCCCACCCGATTTTCTATGGAATCTATATGATATAGTGATCGGATCCGGCCAGCGTTACACTTAAATGCTGTCAAATTACAAATCGAAATAGAGTAAAAAATTGTTTTGCTGTTCCTCTTTAGTTTAAATACCCTCTGCAAATGTATTTACATCACAAATAATAATACAATTATACTGTTTCTCTTTAGTTTGTATTTACATCACAAAAAACATATTTTTGCATGTTTTAGCTTAAAATCGAATCTTACTTATCCGCAACTTTGCATTTTATCTATGTATTCAGAAAACCTAATATTGAGTGCTATCCAATGCCAAATGCCTTGAATCCCTGCGAGGATGTCATGGGCTATCAGTGGCTTCGCATTGCCGTTTGGATTGTTGTTGCCTTGGCTGTTGTTGGCAATGTTGCGGTGCTCGCCGTCATCCTTTCCATTAAGTAAGTTGACTTAACTTGTTGCACTTGCAGCGACTTTAGCATTCAGCATATATATATTTTCTCTTTCAGATCCGAAAGTGCATCGGTGCCACGGTTTTTAATGTGCCATTTGGCATTTGCTGACCTCTGCTTGGGACTTTATTTGCTGCTTATTGCCTCAATAGATGCACATTCAATGGGCGAATACTTTAACTATGCCTTTGATTGGCAGTATGGTTAGATACGTTTACTTTACACATTACAAAAACTGTTGATGCTAATAATAATTTACACAGGTTTGGGCTGCAAGATTGCCGGATTTCTGACCGTGTTCGCCAGTCATTTGTCGGTCTTTACCTTAACTGTTATCACAATCGAACGATGGTTTACAATTACGCGATCCTTCTATCTGAATAAGCGTATGAAATTGAAACAGGCAGCTGCAATTATGCTTTCGGGTTGGCTCTACTCCATTTTCATGTCATCGCTGCCTTTGTTTGGCATCAGTAATTATTCATCGACGAGGTAAGGAATAACTCTTTTTATGTTTTTTAAAATCCATTTATCCATTTTATAATTAATAACTCTAATTTCAGTATTTGCTTACCCATGGAAAAACGTGACATATACGATTCAGTGTACTTGATATTGATTTTGGGCTGCAATTTTATGGCTTTCACAATTATTGCCATATGCTATGCCCAAATATACATATCTCTGGGTCATGAAACTCGGCACGCACGTGATAACATTCCCGGCGAGATAAGCATTGCCAAAAAGATGACACTTCTGGTGAGTTTCTGTAACTAGTATCAGAAATACATATATTACTAAGTTTTAATCTTTTGTCTTAGGTTTTTACAAACTTCACTTGCTGGGCTCCAATTGCTTTCTTTGGACTTACAGCTTTGGCCGGATATCCGTTGATCAACGTTACCAAATCGAAAATATTATTAGTTTTTTTCTATCCCTTGAATTCTTGTGCTGATCCATATCTATATGCTATACTAACTTTTCAGTACCGTCAGGACTTGATCACCTTAATGACAAAGTAGGTTTCCTGCAATCTTAAAGATTACTCGTATTTACTTTACATGTTCTTTATTCTTCAACAGATTGGGCCTTTGCCGTAAAACCTTACTGAAATACAAGCACAGTGATTCCATGCCTGGAACTGGAACTACACAGTACACCATACGCGGCTCCATTGATCGTCACCAGTCACGATCAAGTCACGGTCAAGTCGAGCTGCTTGCGGAGACACAGAAAATGCTAAGGAATAACGAGGCTTATGTGTAAGATGCTTTTTAATAAATCAAAATTCTGAAATTCGTTCATTCATTCTCATCATCCGACATCTAACTTAAATACAATCCGAACTTTAGTCTTAAATCATATTGTATTGCTGAAACTCATTTCAAGGCCAAAAACAAAGGTTTCATGGAAAATTAAGCCAAGGTTTCTATTTTTAAGAACTAAATTGCTTTTGAGTTGTGATAATATTATTTTAACTACCACTACTTATTCTTGACATTAGGCTCTCTATAATCATATATGATTTACTTACAAATCTTACATCTGCAGTATTGCTAACTAAACTTTAATGTTATAAAATAACTTAAAATATTTTGATTTAAAAACATTTAGCTGAGCTAAACTTGTAGTTAATAAGTATTTTACAAAGATGTTGCTCCTGAATTAAATATTGGTCTATGAATATAAACTAAAAAATATATAAAATGTTGTGAAATACAAATATGTGTATAAATGTAATAAAAAAAATGGGGCTCTTTGATATTTATATATAACTTATACTGTGAACTACAATAAATATAAAAGAGAAGTGGGTCTCTCTGGTAAACAATGTATGTTGTTGTGAATTGCATATTTGTAAATGTTTACATGAAAGATATTTTAATATATTCTATTAACCATGCACCAATATTTAAATACATGTTTTATTAAAAGAATATAATATATAAATGTTTATATCAAATGTTATCAAATATATAATAAATAAATATATGTATCAACAATTTGTTGTAAATGATGCTTAAAATAGTTTTTTACGGAAAAAAGCTGATTATTAAGGCAAAATAGATGCTGTAAATATTTGGGTGCCAAAAGAGTTTTGACACCAGAGTAAACGGCGCTTTTTACAGCGTAATGGTGATGTTTCCTTCATTGTTTTCGATAAAGTCCCGATGTATAAGTAGTAAACAGTGAGTACAAACTTGTAATATGTTTCCATTTTTTTTAAATTGTATATGGATTTTGTTTTTGATTTTCTTAATATTATTTTAAGAATGATCCTTATTCTCCTCGTATCCTTCATGGATCTGGTGAAAGCAAAGCTCAGCCTTGCAAATAACAACATTCTCCCGATTGAAAATAAACTAGCCACAGTGCATATTGATCTAAGAAAGAATAATAAAACTTCTCTTTGGTGCAAAGCAGAATATTCCTTATCTTTTTATGCGCCAAATGGTTAGCTAGTCCTTCATATTGCTCAGGTCATTCACTGAAGCACTGTGAGATTGTCACTTGTCATACACTTGTGCTATCACGTCCCTTTTCTTTTACACTTGAGATACCCATAACGTGATGAATGAATTGCACATTATTTATTATAGGAAGCTTATCATTTTGAAAGAGAAATAATTATATTTATTATGTTTTAAAATTCCTGGAATCGGTTCATAGGTTATTTTCAGACACAGTATGATTGATATATTCACACAGTATACTCGTAGGCGCCAGTTGTAAAGCGAAAATCGGCTGAAGCGGTTGTGATTTGAGCGTCGCTTTCGGATTGTGTTTAGTGAGATTTGTACTAATGAGAACAAGATTAAGATTTAAGTAAATTCAAATTTAAATTGCAAAGTGTGACCATAGTGCACTGAATATCTAACGGACAAGTGAAGTTGCCTACGCAAACTGTTCTCCGGTATTTTCAACCAAGTTCAATCACTCAGTCAAACCCTGATGAAGTTCAATCTGTGCTCAAACCATGGGGAACCAATGTGAGTACATGTTATTTTCCTTAATATTTTTTTCATACTATATAATTTTTCATAAATTAGAAGAATTTATAAGTAATATTTAAAGAGTGAATTAAGATTTAAAATTTTCTATTCGCTTTCTATTTTTTTTATTCTATCGTATCTACATTTCTGTTCATTGAGTCAGTCTCATTTTTAACATTTTTAAATTTGATAAAATTAATTTCCTTTAACTTTAAATGACTGATTTTTATGTTGGACTACTTTCAAATTAAATAAAAATTGATTTCAAAAGATAAAAGTTGAAGTCCATCATTTAATTTAGAGAGTAACATAAAAAAATTACTACTTTTTTAAACTTTGCTTTAACACGAATTAAAATGTAAAGCGCCATCTCTTGTCTTTTTGCGAAACGAACTCCACCTATGATTGTTTTTGCTAGAAAATATTTTTCAGTGACATTACGCTAGATGGCGTTATATTTGCAGATAGCTCACTTTCACTTGATTAATTTTAACTGTTATTTTTAGTTTTCAGTCTTTTTTTTTCTTTTAAACTAAATAAATATAGATATTGCAATTATAAATATATATTATAATTAAGAAGAAAGATTAACTTTGATTGATTTTTGTAATAAAAATCAAGAAAATTACGGTTTTTTAAGAATAATTTAATGTTAATTATTATTTATAACTATAGTTTAAAAAACATTAACAATTTGTATTATCCGCTGGTGTGTGTTAAAAAAAATAAACAATTGTAACTAGAGAATCAAAAAAGATTTGTTTGTCTCGCTGAGGATCCAGACTAAATACACGAAAGTTAACTATGAATTCTGCTTTAATTCACAAAATTCCTTGAAAGTTATATCGATTTTGCAATCTCAAGAACTCATGAAACGCTCCGTATAAACGTAGTAGTTCATGTGAACGTGTTCCAGCACAATGCACAATTCAACCCCTATTTAGAAATACCAGCTGAAAAATACTAAGCTGAGAATATAAACAATATTAGTTTGACAGCTGATAGCCGGGTGAAATACAACAATGTTGCGTCCTTTAGACATTTTGCGTGCGTTTTGTTCAATTTTTGTATTGAAAATAATAATTTGCACTTCAGAAGGCCATCAAGATGGCAAGCTCTTTTCCAAGGCAGCAACTTTTCATTTTCCGGAATACGCTTACAAGGAAACAAGCAAAAATGTAAGCACACTAGTTTTAACTTCAAATATTGATTAATCAAAAATACAAACAAAAATTCCGCTTGTCCACATTTACAGGAAATCATTTATCATGATTACGAGCTAGCGTGTGGTCAAAACTCGCTTTGTGTTAACTTCAACTCGGCTATGGTATCTAAGCTTAACTGTCTAAGGCGATGTATATCGCCATCATGTTATCAGGATATCTATGCTTTTGATGAGGTACGTTTTATATACAGACTTCTGACAATCAGTATTAATTACTGCTGTTTCTTATTTGTTTTTAATTTAGCTTGAGGAGGGTGAAATTGATGTCAGAATGAATTCATTTAAAGGATGTGTTATACAGCGCATGTAGCACAAGGCCCCAATACTGTATCGATTGTATTTGACCAACTACCTACAGGACTTGCAATGGAAGATCTCCGAGTATATTCATAAATGGTTTTAGGCTCGAACTAGAAATTATAAGGCAGTTATCAAGTATTAATATAAAAAACCAATCTTACCAGTTTGTTATCTTGAAAGGATAAATGAAAACTGATGTAACAGAATATTAGAATCAACAGCCAAGTTGAGCCCGCATGTATGCACACATATTTATAAGAAAATATTAAACTTAATTAGCAAAATAAATAAATATGTATTAATAGGGATGTATTCAATCTCATAAGTTACTTATAAGACACATTTTGTATGTAGTTTCTCAATGTCGCACATAAGATTTATTTTAAGCTTCTGACTATATTCTACACTTCTGATTAAAATGATCAATAATTTGTACAATCGACACTATTTTAAATTTTGTCTAATATTAGACTTATAGAAAATAAAGCACAGCAATACTCAAAAGTTGTGTTTATTATTTAATGAACTTTGGTCATTTTACAGAGCATCTTCTAGTCCACTACTAACTTATCTTTTATTTTTATGTGTTTTAATTAATATCGTTTGCCTTTCGCTCGTCAATCAACGTACAATTAGGCATAAAATATAAAATTCTCAGGTAAACAAAACCATGACGCATACATGTAGATAAATATGTACTACAAAATGTACATACGATACATTCTCTTATGGATGTGTGCTTTGTCCCAACACTGTAAGCATGAGTATGGTTGGGTTTAGTCTGTACTTCGTTTAATATACCCAATTTAAGGGGAAGAGTCATTAGGGTGATCGATTCTGATGAGCCTCATCCTAATTCCATGTCAAAGTAAATGCTAATGACCTTTAAATTTTATTGTTATGAATGAAATTTGTTAGTTAACCTGTTAACTTCTATAGCAGCAATTTAATACTCACACTATAATTTCTACGAGACTTTAAAAAGTAGTAACCCTTGACCGGTATTTACCGATTGAAACCAAAACTAAGCCTTTAACATCATACCAAAACTGAAAAACCAAAGTTACTCGAAATAACCGTTTAATAACCGATTTAAGTAAAACGGTTAGTTTCAAGCATTATATTTAATTATGTTGTTAAGCAAGTGGTTTTTTTTTATTTTTTATTTAATATTGATCTTACTATGTAAATATTTTTTGAAATCAAATAATTGTTTAGCATTTTCAAGATACTTTCATTATTTTCAAATTTTTATTTTGGTCCAATATGCGAAAAAAAACCAATACCGTAACTAAATTCCATATTTAAAGCTATACTTTTTGAAACTCTTTAACAGATGTCTCCTGAACTATCTATCATATTAGATAGATTTTATAAAATATGGTCGATTTGTATATGGGTATTTCCAGGATCGCGAACTCGACATTCGTACGACTTTAAATGAAAAAAAAAATGGCAAAAACTGACATTTTCAAAAATGTTTTTTCACGTGTTTAATGCATTTTATCAACTCTATTCTTATGATAAAAGACAATCTTTGAAGACTTGTCGTTTTTTAATTATTTATAGAAAACAATGCATCGCGAACGCGACGAAAAATGGAAGTCATTTTTGACTTCATCTTGACAAATGCGAAACTCTGCGAAATGTGGCGAGTAATTTGGAAGAAAATACTCTTAAACCATAATAAAATAATGTAGTTTTCCATTTTAGAAATAATTTTGATATGTAACTACCGTTTTATATATTTTACAAGTTTTCTTAGTAATTTGTAACGCTACATCGCGAACGTGACAAGATTTCCACCTAGTTTTTCCAAGAGTTTGTTCATCAAATTTTATTCTATATTCCGATATATAGCTCTTAGAACTTGTTTTAAATTAAACTTTCAATATATTTCTATATATTAAAATGGTTTATGTTACAATCTTACTCCCTGACTTAGTGTAATCGTTAAAATACAAACGGTCCATTTTGAAAATCAATTTTTAAGAAAATAGGCAAAAATATGGAAAAAGTGAATTTATTCCAATGTAGAATCTATATGTTCATCCTATTGAATTTTTTTTAGCGTATATTGATAAAATAAATAACTTGAATACATTTTTGGAAGAAGATTTCACAAGATGTGAGTTTTTAATCAATTTTACGTTTTTCGTCGTGGTGGACCTTTTTCTGGAAATGCCCATATAAAGTTAATTTTAAAAATATTGCTTTCCTTCTTACTACCTCGGCTATCGAAAAAGAGCTGTAGGATATCTCCTAGTCGATCACTCGTTTCCTCTCACTTGTCACTTAAATGTATGCTAAATTTTATCTACAACATCCTTCTGCGCAAACGAGCCCTAACTAATTGCCGAAATAATTATCAATGGAGTATTCGAGGCACACGGAATACTGTTGTCTGTCAATGTTCCACACACACATACACACACAATTGCGTGGGTGTGCAAATGTGTGTAGTTCCCATACACACACACACACACATGTATGTGCTAATGAATTCAAGCAGCATAAAGACCAACGACCAGTAAAACGTTTCGAAAATTAGAAAAATTTGCTGCTCGACCACAATTATTTTAGTCGTACGCGACGCGTCCTAGCGTTAGGTCGCAAAAGGCTCACAGAAAAAAACATCAAAATGAACTGTTAAATAGTCCCAAACTCAGCCTCATTTAAAATATAAAAGTTCTCAATCTAAAAAAAAAAACATTTCAAATTGTTGAATTAAAATAAAAACAAACCTGGTTGTTCCCAGAAATCATAGTGTATGTAAATAAATGTGAATCTGTATGTGGTAATCTAAAATTAATAAAGAACGCAATCAAATTCATAAAGGGCACATGCCAATGTCTATTAAGGCCATAATCAACAGATAAATTTATCAATTAATAAGCTGATAACAGTTCGAGTCTCTGAAATCGCAAAGGTACAAAGTGGAACATTTGTTATTTCCTGTTGCACTTCGAAAAGGTTAACTCTGTTCGCCGCAAATTAATTATAATTGTGTTAACATTAAACAGTTTAACTAAGCTGGCTAAACATAGTAAGTATGTATATTCAAAAAGGTTAAGTAATGAAGATCTAAACGGCTGTTCTAAAGTGTTATGTAAGTGTGAATGGCTGATGCTCTAATCAGTTATAAGCCGATGTAATAAACCACAAAATTGTTAATACTTCACATCGTTATCCTGTTTCACAAGCCCGATTAGAACACGCAATTAATTAATTCACTTGTGAACATGAGGTTTAACATTTGAAGGATATGAAACAGAGTGGTGCATTGAAATCTTTTTGAAAATTATCTAATCAATAATACTTACTGTACAAATTTGTAGAATAGATAATTTTAAGTACTCAAACTTAATTTAATTTTTTTGTAATGAAAAAAATTGGTAATTTTTAGCGTATATTTTCTTACTGATTTTTAAACTGAAAGTCTTGAAAGTCTTATTGTTACATTTATAATTCCATTTCAATAGCTCAGACATTATTTCGCTTCGGTTTCATAGCATTATAAATGCAACATTGTAATTTGATTAACGTAAATTTCAGGTTTTGATTGTTGATACATATAATTTATTTATTTTGTATCGGCACTGTTTGATTTCTTTCTGAATAATTGAATCGAAGGCATCATTTACAATTTTCCGAATATTTTCCAAACAGAGAGGCCATAGCAAAAAAATGTGTGTGCACGTTTAAATAAAGCTAAAAATAATAATAAAAATTCCAAAAGGCAACAAAACAACGAAAAAGTTTCAAACGGCTAAAGAAATTTTTTTCAGTTGTTTCTCTTTTTTGTTGTTGTTTTAGCTCGCCGTATTCTGTGTACTTTAGCCGCCAATAATAAAAAATATTGCGCATACGAAGCGTTGGCTGCGCTCAATCCCATCGCCAGCAAATCGCCAATGAGTTGCTCCGTCAGTTTGTAGTCAACGTGTGCTAGCATCGACTGTGCGGTTGCAATAGTACAAATATTCCTTGTGTTCTTTTACTTTTTTCAAGTAAAAAGTAAAGTAAAATTTGCCGGTTAATAATAAAATAAAAGCTTCAAGCGCGTATATATTGCAACAAATCGACGGACAAACTAAATAAATATATATATATACATATATGTAAAGAACAATTGGAAATATAAAACTGTTTTTAAGTCAAATAAAGTTCATGAACTGGCAATATCAGATTACAATAGTGTTTAAAATATTTTTAAAATAATAAATTTGATCTTTCATTCAGTTTTTCTCAACTGTCTTGTAGAGTTGTTTATGTGAATCTTATCGATGAATCGTTTAGTACCGTATTACATATTTGCCTAACAGGTGTGTCAGAAAAAACTAACAAATCTTATTTACATAAAGATTTATTTACGTTGTTAGGCCTGCACTTATGAGGCATAGCTTTTATCTTATAACTTAAGGTTATAGTTAGATAGATGTCTCTAAAACATTGAAATGATATGCATAGATAATTGATTATTTAATTTAATTTTATTTAACAATAAGAACGAAAATGTGTAAGAGTTACAACAAACGTCTGTTAGGGTACTTAATATTCGGACTGTTTTACTTATATTTACTACAAATTAATAACCATTAAAATTTCTGTTATTTTTGATTTAGCCAATTAACGTGCTCTTGCCGACAATTAGTACTTGGAATTATACACAATGCAAGAACAGATGGAAATCAACAAATATAAGCAAAAAAATTCTGATAAAATGACTAACCAGCGAGAGATCAAGCAATAATAAATATTTGCATGATGAACTCCTATTTTGAGAGCATGGCCTGGCCAAAGTGTTTGGCTGTGGCCATATTCCTGCTGCTTATATTGGTAACCGTAATTGGCAATATGCTGGTTATATTGTCGGTTCTGACTACGCGAAGACTTCGCACGGTTACCAATTGTTTCGTGATGAGTTTGGCAGTCGCGGATTTACTTGTCGGTATTTTTGTGATGCCACCAGCGGTTGCTTTACATGTCATTGGTATGTATTAATAGACCAATAAGCTAATATATCCTGTATCAAATTAGTATGTAAGAAGATAAATATGTATAAAATTAAGATTAAAGAATGAACACGAAATTCGATACAAGTCTAGGTAAGATTTCCTTGGGAAATCTCTCAAAACAACAAATAAAGAACTACTTAGTATTTGATTTAAAGATACACAGTAAACAGTGGCTACTTAATTTATCTATGAACCAAACAATGCCAGATCTAAGCATAAGAAATACTTAAAAAGAAATACGTAAATCCAAACAGTGAGACAAAAGATTACTTGAAACTTGACTTCTTATTTTGGATTTATTTGAAATCTCTACAATTTCTTTGTGGACGCTGTATTAAAGAATTTTTGAAACAATTTTTGCCCAGCAAAAACATCAAAATAAAATATTCAGGAGCTAAGCGCAAAGCAAGGGGTAATTGTTTTTCTTCGCTTAATTATGAATACTTACATACTTTTATAGGTGGGCCCAAAACAAGTTTACATGCCTTTCAAATTCCCAAAATGCTTAATTTTGCAACTTTATATCCTTAAGAAGTTTTTTTGTATAAACAAATGGTCGATTTTACACACAAAAAAAAAAAAAAGAATGAGATAATAGTGAAGGGGGTGTAAGTCCTCTCAATGTCTATGGTCTATCAGGCATGCGAGTTATTTGTGAACCGAATTGTGAACAAATTCAGTAGATGAAGCTCACAGAACAAAAAAACTTTGCCCTTGATAAATAGCTCTTTTGTCAGTGGCCCGTTGGAGGAACAACCTTTGATATTTTCATATCTTTGCAAGCTGCAAAAGGTTATTTATACTTGCCAAATAGGCAAACTCGACATACAAACCAGTTATAAATATCTGAAAACTGATTGCAGCCCACGAATAATATATTGTGTTTGAACGCTTATTTAGTTTATCAATTAATTCAGGCCATTAGTCTTTCAGTTGTAATGCTTATAATTGTATTAAATCAATTGATTCATTTATTTTGAATGGATAACTGAAATCAGTGCCGAAGGCAGCAATCGCTGTTGAAAGGGTAGCTCAAATATAGCATAAATAATCAAATTAAAAACTAACTTCAATCACAAAGGTGAGTTCAATATAAAAAAACATAAAAAATATCTGCTGTTGAAAGTGTTTGACTATGAGATACCCTGTGTTTGGAAGTCATATTCATTCACACATTTACGCTTCTAAATAAACTTCTGCAATTATTGTTCAATCGTTATACAACTTTTAATGTATAGATTGCATACGTATAGTATACAAAAGGGGGTAGGTTTTTTAAATTAAAAACATGTTGTCTGCATATATTATATATAAATTATTATACCCGTTGTTGTCGAATTTCAATTGATAAAGTGTACAATTAGATTAAGTTGCTGCGTTCCTGAATTTTGTAAAATATAAAAATCTTAATCCTTTTGCTGTTATGTCTTGAAGTATTCTTTTTCTATCTAAAAATCAGAATACTTATGCTAAGACCGAAATTTTTACTCATTCAAACATTTATTCGGCTTTATTTTGTATCTTTCGCAGGTTCTTGGCAACTTGGCTGGATGCTCTGTGATATTTGGATATTCTTTGACATATTGCTATGCACAGCATCTATTCTAAGTTTGTGTGCCATAAGTTTGGATAGGTAAATGACACTGTTTTAATTCTGATATAAATATAAAAATAATTTTAAATTATTTATGTAAGTAGACAGCTTAAATTGCGGCTCAAAATATATGTACTAGTATATACATATTATTCCCATTGGTCAACAAACTCGTTAATTTTTATTACATGCCCTACTTTATTGAAATAAAAATAAAGAAAGAAAACAATTCATTGGAATGACGGCATAAACGCATAAAAAGGTGCAAATACAGTGAAAAGATATTTTTATTGAGCCATCCTCTGCATAACGTTTAAAGCCAACGTTACGTATACTTTATGCACTTTCCCTATACTGTATACAGTACTGTATCAGTATCAGTCTACTGTATACTGTATACTGTATGGCCGGAAACAACAATAGTCTTACCAAGGACCCGACAGTCGACTGTGAAATTGTGGGTGGTATATGTATGTAGTGCTGCTTTTGTTGGAAGTTTCAATTACATTTTAATGGCATTTCCAAGTTCCTTGTTGTCGCCATAGTGCGCTGTTTGCTGGGAACGTTAGCCAACAGCTTTATAAACAATATGCCGACTGGCTTTTGTTTTCATTTACTCACTTTTTTTTTTCGTCTCTTTTATTGCTTTGTACTTAGGTATCTCGCAGTGACACAGCCGTTGACATATTCGAAAAAGTGGCGTTGCAAGCGATTGGCCCTGTTAATGATTCTTGGCGTTTGGTTACTGGCATTCGTTATTACATGTCCACCCATGCTAGGCTGGTGAGTGTACTCGTATTCACAACTACATTTAGAAACCCCACACTAAACAGGTAAACATTCAATATGCCTGGGCCTACATTAAAATGGTTAATTAAGTTCGTTCGGTTTCTATTGCCTTCTCAAATGACACAATATTTATTTCAGTTTTATAAATAAGCCAGAGCAGCTATATTTGGTATACTTTTTACCTTAGCAGGTATAGAACCATCTATTTCACTTGTCATGTTGTTAACCTTCAAAGTTTTTTAAAACTAGAATTTGAGGAAATGTGTTTATATACTTTCCAGACTTTCAAAAAGCAAAAAAAAATATTTTTAAGAAATTTAATATGCAAATGTAACAAATAATATATATGTATTGTTACTATCACAAACATTTTTTGACTCTTTACGATTCTAATAAAAATTCAGAAACTTGGCATATAAAATTATTTATTTAAATTTTTGATATGCATAACATTAGTTCAATTGAAAATTTTAAATTTCTTTGAAATTTAAATTTAATAAATTTATTTTTGATTAATTTTAATTCAATATATTTTCTTAAAGTATTTTCAATTGTTTCGTAACATTTTTTATTTACTTAATGTATGTGTAATTTGATGTATTCATAGGTATGAACCGGGGAGAAACCGTCATCAACAGGAATTTGTTGACTGCCGCTACAATCAGAATAAAGGATATGTCGTTTACTCGGCAATGGGATCTTTCTTTATACCACTGACAGTCATGTTATATGTTTACGTTCGCATTGGATATGTCCTGACATCAAGACGAGCGCACATTGTACGCGATGCGGTAAATATTTTAGCACATATCATTCTGTATAATTTTCTAATTTGATACCTTACTGTCAGAACACGGAACGAACGGCTGAATATGATGTGGATGGTGATACTAATTTTATCTCGGAGTCGGAACAGTATCGTTGCAATCCACACAAATGTTTGCCCTGCTGTGAGGCGCGTTGCAGTGTAATTAGAGCCCATGGCAACCCCATTTTTAGCACGAACAACGTCAAATGCATTAAATGCCAGGAGACAAAGCTAACGGACAAAAGAATGAAACTAAAGCATCAACCAACATTCTATGAGCTTATGGAAATTTCTCGTGAGTCTTCAATAATGCAGTGCTCTGGAAACAATTGCAGATACCACACACGATGTGCCTCAGCGATGTCCCTGCCGACATTATATTACAACGATAGCTCATCTTTGGGAACATCCAACAGTAAAGTCTCCGATCGATCCACTAACAATTCGCAACGGCTGAGACGACCCATAGCAAGTCATCGAATTCCCATGCGAGTTTCCACTAAGACCAAGAGCTCGAAGACGACTAAAACCCTGACTATTGTCATGGGAGGTCTGATCGCATGCTGGACTCCATTCTTTGTATATTATCTGCTGATACCATTTTTGCCACAGTTGAAAAAGCTCGAGGGTCTAATGTCCTTTTTCACTTGGGTGGGCTGGCTCAACTGTGCCATCAATCCCTTCATTTATGCCTTCAACCCCGACTTCCGTGCTGCTTTCTGGCGTTTGACATGTCGGAGAATCTGCAAACAGAAACTGCCGCGAAACCATTTGAACATGTTTCGTGCCTAAAAAGTGCAAGTTAAACATGTTTTCTTACCAGTATATTTATTTTGTATGTAGGACCGAAGAAAACGCACACGTAAAATAAATAAATTTATTTAAATGTTGTTTTTAAGCATATTTGTAATTAACACTAAGCTTATCTACCTATATAATAAAAGACAACGCAAAATGTGTAAAGTGAAGCTATGATTTTGGATTTCGGAACTAGTTTTGGTATAGTAAAAGGTCTATGAAGAGGACGGCATCTTTGGCCCTTGGAAGTATACTCTATATTTTATTTAAATTTTTTATTTATTTATCGTCAACTAAGAGCAGTCAATTTAAAATCAATTAAATTAAAAATCGAATTTAGAAGTAGAAGATTTATTTGAATACATTATAGATAATATTAATTCAAAATAAAATGAATAATTTAAAAATATTTATAGTTACTTGTTCAGTGAGACTGCAGACTCCAAACACTTCTCAACTAAAATCAGGGTACCTTCTATTCTAGCTTGTTGATGGCTTGTTGAATTGTTTCTAAACTAAATGCAGTCAGAGTTTGTGAGTTGAAACTATGTAAATGTCAAGTGGATGTCTGAAACTTTTACAATTGAATAATAAACGCGGAAGTTTGTCGTGTTTATGAAATTATTGTCGTAGCTATATGAAAAGCGAAGGTTGCAAACAACTTCTCTATAGTAAGTGTATAAATGTAGAAACATTTGCATGACCATGGGGTATTTACAAGTCGAGCATTCCCGATGAAAGCAATTTTACACTTTTTTAAGCCGAAAGTAAGCTTTGAAAAGGGTGAAAGCAGCGAAAAAATGAATAAAAAAAAACGAATGCGGTCATCGGACTTACGTAAGCACATACGTATATGGAAATATATATACTTATGCATGAACATGCATATATTATTAAGAATGAAGGGAAAGGGTCTCCAATGAATTAAAACACATTTAGCTGTCACAGTGTAAACGAGTGGTTTGAAACCACTGTAATTTGGATTTTTTTTGTTACCAAGGCTCCTTGCACTGACATCATTTGACTTTACATATATGTACATAAATATAAAAAAAGGGTATGTACATATTTACCGTCGTGTAATTAGAAACAAAGAGAAGGTTTGTACTTACATATGTACACATGAATTTTCCAAGTATTTTGCGCTCACAGGCTTATCCTTTGGCTGACTTCCGAGTACATATGTAACATTTAATTAATCATTTTATCCAGCTAATGAAGCAGTCACAAAAAGTTCAACAACTTTGACTAGGATATATGTATTTTATATGCATACTACAAACTTTTCTAAACTTTATTTAGTCGGATGAAATGGCTTTATCTATAAATATACTTCTTGCGACGATGTTAACTTCCTGAAATAGTTTTATTTTTACATATTTTAAATCTTTCCTCCCCCAAAACACATTAAATAGGCATGCATTTTTTTTTCAGAAATATTTTATTGTTCTTTTACTCCTTAGTTATAATGATTAAGCAATTTTCTTTGATTTTTTTATAATTACAAGTACATAAAGAGCCTCCACAACTTGCATGTAGTACATACCATGTTCATGTGAATATATCTATGAATGTATTTACCCGCGTTGAATTAAAAGTGTTTTTTTTTTAATATGCATATGAAGAGGTAAAGTGAAGTAATTCCTTAATAATTTTAATTGAAAAATATATGGCATATTTGAGTGCATTGTTTATTCGTGTATTGATGATACTGAGCGGTGGGTAAAGTGGAATTTTGCGATTACAGTTTTGACATGTTTTGAATATGATGTTTTACAACGGGCTTATATTAAAACCAGCAAAAATACTGTTACATTTTATAGCAGATACTACTTACAACAATGGAATAATAAATATGTGCTACATCATTTGACACACATATGTACATACATATATATTTAGTACTATTCGCATTTAATAATTCTTATATTTGCCAAACATTTGTAACAAATCCTTTTTGCCATTTTATTTAAGTCGGCAAGCTACACGTACTAAAAGCCATAATTATTAAATCGAGCTTATTGGGCTACATCTAGGTAAATGCTAAATATAAGTATATAGTTAATCTACATGCACAAATGTATTTTGTATTTTTCTGGTTGGTTTTTTGGTTTGTTTAACACTAAATCACAATAAAATTGTAAATATATGTATGTATATATTTATTTGTATATATTTATGTTCATAGTTTAAAATACCTTTGGGTATATATATGTATATAGAACAATACTATGATGTTTTGCTGTGGAAGTAGACATTATATTAATCTCAAAGTTTATTACAGGGAAGTTTGTCTGACAGTAAAAAGGTGCATAAATACTAAGTATCTATCTAAATGCTATGTTTATATTCTGTTTTTTTTTTTTATTTACATACCAATAAAAACTCATACATAGTTATGGTATTTACGTTAGCGAGATGACACCTTTCTCACTTTTTATCTCCACCCAGCCCTTATCCTTATTGACAGTTGAGTTAGTTGTGCTAGTTAGGAAATTACTAATTGATCAGAGATATATATACTTTAACTTTCTCTAGAATTGTGCAGGATTTGCAAAGGGAATATTGAGTTGATTTCTGTAACACACATAAATCTGACTTGTCGTCAAACTTTTAATTATGCAAGGAAGTTGGATATTCGGCAAATTAGCTGTTATTGCTTGAACATATATATGTATATGTACATATATATAACAATATGACTACCGATATGTTTTCCCTGGGTTCTAGCTTATTTGTCTTGTTGAACTCCTTGACTTGAATATATTAATGTATGTATGTAAGTATAAAGTTCTGTGTTTATTCAGTTGAGAAAACGACACCCAAGAGCAACAGACAAACTGCATAAATTAACATTTGATTACACATTTTACATTTAATTACTTTGTGGTGTTGATGACTAAACTTTAGCAGCATATTTGGGTAATAACACTATGCAACAGCTAAATTGTATAGGTAACCAAATTAACATTTCGATATAGTAGATATGCATTAGCTTTTGGGGTATGTAATTTTAAGTGATGAGTAATACCTCTGACAAATATCTTTAAAGCATTCTGTGTTAAAAGAAATACTTTGCAATATAAATATGTATTATTAAAGTGTTTTGTACTCATCTGTGTATCAGAAATAGTTCGATTAGTAACACACACAAAGAATAATTAAATTATGTTGCCTAGTGTAGTTAGATCTAATTTGTTCACAGCAGGCGCAGAATTACGATGCTGTCAAATTGTGTCCCGATTATCAGAATTTCAGGGTTCGTAGAGGGCTGGAGGGCGAGTGAGTATGGAACGTGTCACAACTATCGTCGGATGGACATGGTGTTTGTGGGAAACTGCGGTTTCTGGCCATCGCTGAAAAAGCGTTTGCATGTTAAACGCCAAAAGGCAGCGCGAAAATCGACACTGTAGAATGCATAGATGAAGGGATTGATGGCACTGTTGAACCAACCGAGCCAGGTTAGGGCCTTGGCCAGCATGCGACTGACTTGATGCTCGGCTAGAAATGGTGTTATGAGATAGTAGACAAAAAATGGTAGCCAACATGCAATAAAACCACCAACGACAATGCTTAACGTCTGTGTCGTTTTGTTTTCCTTTTTCAGTGAAGTAATGCGATTCGATAGAGATTTCATATTAGTTGACGTTGCAGCGGATGCATCGGTCGCCCCAGCTGACCCTGATGGATGATGATAATGGCTGCCACGTAGACGGTTGCCAACAGCACCGCCACCCACTGTAAGATGCGAATGCTGAAGGCTGTGAGGTCGAGCCTGTTGCTGTTGTTGTTGCTGTTGTTGCTGCTGTTGTTGCTGCTGTTGTTGCTGCTGTTGTTGCGGTTGGGCCTGCCACTGTGCATCTAATAGACTGCTGCTTGGACCCAAACCACTTGTCATTGTGGTCATTGTCGTGGATGCGGTCGACGTACGTTTTAGGGACAACGAGGAGGGTCGTGTTAGTTCATAGCAACCGCTTTTCCCGCTGCCACTCCGAGTCGATGGCAGGGCCAGTAATGACTGGCAATTTCCAGCATGTACCCCAGCTGCATTCGCCACGCCGAGATTGTCGCTATCGCTCAGTACAATTTCGTGTAGATCCTTGGATATTGTCTGATTGGAGAATGTCCGTGCCGTTGCCTGTTTCTGTTTACAACCCGTACTCGGCTCCTGCTCGGAAAACTCATTTTCAACATCGGCGGCGGTGTAGCGTTTAAATTTCTGCGTAAAAGAATATTGATTTCATGCTGCTTAAATCTTTACAAATAAATTGCATTTTATCTTATTTACACCTGTTCAGCAATGCGAGTGTAATAGCGATAATCTTGATTGACAGGTGTATACCCGTTTACCCCATTTCGACTTTCGCAATCATTAATTTCATTTTGCACTTTGCGACTTTGTGTATTTTGGCATTTTTAAATTTGCATAATAGTACACGAATCTTAGCATCGCCCTTTTCGTCTTCACGCTTTGCACATTTTTTCAGAAAACATTTTGCACTTTTATTATTTTGGCCAAAATGTTGCTGTTTGAATCAAAGGTGCTTTTCGGAAAATTTACGTAGATCAAACAATAAAATATTCTATTAATAAAATGTTAAAATTTTGATAAAATATTGAGGAAGATTCTCAATATTTTCAGAGCTGTACGAATAAGATTAAATCAGGGACCGTAATCATTATGAGTTTTATTATAAGATTACATAGTAATGATTATTTAAAGATTTTTAAGGATTTTCTTCAATTTTAATGATTAAATTTGAGCGAAAAAAATAAAACTCACAAGTAATCATTATTTGTGATTTTTATTTTTTCGTTCAAAATAAAACTCACTTTTAAAATAGATAATTTTAAAGATTTGTTTTTGTGTTTTATGGGTCCTCTGGGTTTCTCTTACTTTGTGAAAATCCTACACAAAAGCCATGAATTTAAAATGAGTTTTATTTTGAGCGAAAAAAAAAAATCACAAATAATGATTATATGTGAGTTTTATTTTTTACGCTCAAATTTAATCATTATCATTATCTTTTTTGTATATGTAATCTAGTCATTGATTTTTTGATGTGAAACAATTTCAATAATCATTGTTGGCCGTGTTCACCAGAACAAATCGACAACAGAATATCGATGAAATTTGTATGATTATTCTGGTGAACGGCAGTGATGAGCAATCATGATTTCAAATTTTGTGATTATGATGACTGAAAATTTCATCACCTGAAATTCTCTGATTGTGATGCTTTGTTATCGATACAACAAATCGTAATCAACAGAACACAAGATTTGAAAATAAATAGGACAAAATTAATAAGGAAACCACTTTATTAATATTAATTTGGTCTTCCTAAAAAAAAATGGAAAGAATACGCTGGAATTTGCGTATTTTTAAGGAGTATGGTAGGAGTATGGAGTATGCTTTCAACTTTCTTATATAAGATATTGAATACGCTTACAATGTTGGCTTGGTTATTGATTAATGTAACATATCATTAATTATTTAAAATCTGGCCTCTCGCTGTGTTCATTCCCATTACATTAAGTTTATTGCGCCAAACTGTTTTGAATTTTTTTAATAAATATTAAAAACTTTGACAAAAGAAGAAACGACAACTTTGATTTTGCCTTAAAATTTCATCAAAGCGTTCACCAGAAGCCCATCAGAAATTTTTTGATTTCTGATACATGATTACTGATTGATTAGTTCTGGTGAACACGGCCATTATTTTCTGTCCCTGGATTAACTAATCAAATGAAAAAGGAAACATTTAAAATAAAGTTTATCTTTTAAAATCTTTCTTTTCAAAAATATTTCGATAACTTGTATCGCTCAAATAAAATATTATTTTCAACTTAAATCTGTATGCATTTTCCAAACTCCAACAGCATGTAAATATATATTTGAATTATTGCTTACCTTATTGTGAACATTGATGTCAGTCATGTTGTCGTGTCGATTTGCAATAACACAAGAAATTCTCGCATAAACGTAAATCATTACAGCCATGGGTATAAAGAACGAACCCATCGCTGAGAATATGACATATCCTTCATTCTGATTGTAGCGGCACTCTCGCAAATCTCGTCGTCCGGGTTCATACCTATCAAAAGAAATGCAGAACGGACTGTAAACAATTTAATCAATATTCACAAAATCTAACTTTAAGAATTCTTTAAATACTTTCTGGAATAACTTCAATTTAAACTTGTGAATATCCTGGCTAAAATTTGTGTACGAATCGCAAATAACTTCAGGTATGTAGGGTATCTTCGAGTCAATCAGTCTCAATTTGGTAGACTTTGCTTCTTTACATATTTATAGAATGAATGTCTAAGAACCTCGTAAATTATTCTACTCTTTAAAAAGAACATTATTTGTTATGGAAAGTAAATTGCTGGGGATGTGGCATACGGATATAAGTACATACAAACATCATACAATCCATACATATATGTATATATTATATCCCCATAGATATGTTAATGTACTATTCCCAGAGCCACCGTCTCGAGGAGGAGTGTAGGAGTGTATAATAATAGTACTCACCAGCCCAGGATGGGGGGGCACGTAATGGCCAACGCCAGTATCCAAACGATAAGAATCATTAAAAGCGCGAGGCGCTTCGAACGTCGCTTACGGGAATAGGTGAGGGGCTGTGTAACAGCAAGGTATCTATAAATTTGCAAAAATACTTCAGCTTCAGCTACTGCTTTAAGATGATAATTTAAGCTTCAATTTAATACCTATCAACGCTGATTGCGCACAGGCTTAAAATAGATGCCGTGCAGAGCAATACATCGAAGGATATCCAAATGTCGCAAAGTACCCAACCGAGTTGCCACGAACCTGAAAAGAGCCGTGGAATTTTTTACATATTTATAGAGTCAATAAAGCCACGTAAAAGCGCTGCAAATATGGTGCTTACCATAATTGTACGACACTTATTAAATATGATGTCAAATATGCGCCCCATTAAACTTAAATCTTAAGTCCTTAGAATGCAGAGTTATTGTAGATGAATGTAATATTTTTCAGACTCATTCAATGTGACAACATAGTTATTATTTGAATTTATTGCTTGGTTTTGCTTCTTTGGTATTTTTTAATTTATTTTCCTTCAATATGCCAATTTCTTCGACTTGCCTGTCTGATTATCTGACCTAAATCAACTGGTGCATACTTGACAGGCGCAAATGTGCCGAATCTCGATAGTGGCGAGAACTTAAGCAATTTTGTAAAAATCTCTTTAAAAGTAAGCAAATCTCTATGAGATGAAATTATTGTTTAAGTTTGGAAAGCTAAACATTGCTTTTTAATACATTACAAGCGTTTTTTGCAGAATTGGTATCTAGTGGGCACTTGAAGAACACAAATTATGATGAAAGTAGAACGTGTTAAATTTCTAATGGCCAGGATGGTTGAAAAGCCAACGCGTTTTTAATTTTGAGTGTTCACACGACACCGATGGTAATTTAACAGAAAACGTCGAGGGAATAAGTGTAAATATAATGATACTAATTTTAAAAATCCAAATGCTGGATGAAAACAAAGCTTAAGTTAAAAATGGTACACAGTTTTTCCTTAATAGAAAATTCCATTATTGCAATTGCTGCGGGTTAAGTGTCCAACAAATTAAAAAAAAAGTAGGAAAATTTACACAATCAAGGAACATGTAGATTTAAGGTAATGAATCTGGCGTATGTGAATAGTATGTATGTTGAGCACCTTATGTGTTTGATTTCTTACCGGTGAGGTGAACAGCTACAGCCGGAGGCATGACGAAAATGCCGACAAGTAAGTCAGCAATAGCTAAACTCATGACAAAGCAATTTGTAACGGTGCGAAGTCTTCGTGTGGTCAGAACAGCCAGAATGACGAGAGTGTTGCCAATGACTGTGACAACGATAAATGTACAGAAAACGGCAATCAAACAAATGCCCTGCCAGGATAAAATGAGATCATAAAAGTGAGACCATTCGGCCTCTGCGGCAGATTCGTTGTAATAGTTGAAGGGTGTTAAGGAAGGCACAGTTTCGTCGATGCCATCGTGGCTAGAATCGTTTAAAATTGACTGAGACGACAACTGTCTTTCTGTTGTGGCTGTGGTGTTTGTGGTGGTTGTGGCTGAAGGTGTTGCTGTTGCTGTTACTGCTGATGTTGAGGTTGAGGTTGATGTTGCTGACACTGTGTGATTGTTAAAGTTCCATGTTTCCAGTAGATTTTCGTAAGCAATTGAATTGTTTGGCTGAAATCCAATAACACCGCTTGTGGCAAGCAAAGTTGTTGCCACATACATCAGTGGCGGGAACAAGGCGCTAGGATAATCCAACTGCAAATGGCCACCCATAGATGCTGTCAGTGGAATGAGCCCAACTTATTCCACTATTTGGATCAACATACTTAGTAGTTCAAGTTAGCTTTATGTTGCCATTGCAATTACAAGTGTTTAATCCAAGCATTTTATGCACCGCTTATTTTTATTGTTTTTCCTGGTCAACGATCGTCTGCAAAGATTAAAAATGGTGGGAAAATAATGTTAAAAATTTGTTATTATAATATTTTTTGACAAAGCAGTTTCGGTTTTATTGGATGACTGCAAAACTTTTTTAAAACTACTAAAAGTGTTATTAAGTTGAAGAAATATATATAATTATACCCGTTACTTCAAAATTAAGTAAAAGGGGATATTGTATTCGGGGAAATGTATGTAACAGGGAGAAGAAAGCATTTTCGACCCTATAAATTATATATATTCTTGATCAGCATCAACAGTCGGGTTGATAAAGCTATGTCCGTCTGTGTGAGGGCTTAGATCTCGGAGACTAGAATAGCTAGAGAATATCTAGAATAGAAAGGTGGTAATGGCTGATTTAAGTTTCAAGCAATGTAAGTGCCTAAAAACATGCAATAAAAAAATATTTTTTAAATTTATTAAATAAGTAACGGCACCCCAAAGTCGGGAGCTCGAATATAGCCTTTCCCGCTTGTTGATTTATCTTAGAGTCTTGTAATTAATTATAAATGTTGTAACAAATCTCTGTTTTCATTTCATACCAAAAAATCAACTAAGAAGGAAAGCAGCGCCACCTATGGCCCGCAGTAAGATTTAAAAGCTATATTTAGTCCAAGCATCACTGTAAACAAATTAAGATTTTGGTTGACGCCAAACAAAAAGCATTGTGCTAAAATGATATTCCGTTCGTTCTACAATTAGGGTACTTCACACCTGAGTACAGAGTGTCTTCTAGTTGAGCACCCTCATTTAGAGGACTCTTACGTGTTTGCATTGTGTATGTGTTTGGGTATGTGTGTGTGTGTGTGTGCAAAACGGCTGTGCGCGATTGGTGTGCTGTGGCTTGTGGCAAAGTGTTGGTCTGTGCGGTTTGTGTAGTCTGTTTGTGTCTGCGGGAGCTTGGGCAAAGTGTGTGTGTGTGTGTGCGTGTGCGTGTGATGCGGTGTACGGTGTGCGAGCGAACGCGCTCGAACGGTAAGTGCATAATAATAAAAGCAAAATCAAACACGTGCATACATATGTATGTACATTGTACATACATATATGATTACCATAGTGAATGCATATTATAGTGTGCAACTGGAGCAATGTCATATTTACTATCATTCGTGTTTCACTTTCTAAGTAGATTTTCCCTTAGTCGATTTGTTGGCAACAAAAAGCTAATAGAAAAACGCTTGGGGACAAAGTGAAATACGGCCAATTTTATAAAGTAGTATCGCAAAGACATAATCACATATGGGTATTTCCAGGATCGCGAACTCGACATTCGTACGACTTTAAATGAAAAAAAAAATGGCAAAAATTGACATTTTCAAAAATGTTTTCCCACGTGTTTAATGCATTTTATCAACTCTTTTTTTTGATAAAAGACAATCTTTGAAGACTTGTAGTTTTTTAATTATTTATAGAAAACAATGCATCGCGAACGCGACGAAAAATGGAAGTCATTTTTGACTTCATCTTGACAAATGCGAAACTCTGCGAAATGTGGCGAGTAATTTGGAAGAAAATACTCTTAAGCCATAATAAAATAATGTAGTTTTCCATTTAAGAAATAATTTTGATATGTAACTACCGTTTTATATATTTTACAAGTTTTATTAGTAATTTGTAACGTGACATCGCGAACGTGACAAGATTTCCACCTAGTTTTTCCAAGAGTTTGTTCATCAAATTTTATTCTATATTCCGATATATAGCTCTTAGAACTTGTTTTAAATTAAACTTTCAATATATTTCTATATATTAAAATGGTTCATGTTACAATCTTACTGTCCTACTAAGTGTAATCGTTAAAATACAAACGGTCCATTTTGAAAATCAATTTTTAAGAAAATTGGCAAAAATATGGAAAAAGTGAATTTATTCCAATGTAGAATCTATATGTTCATCCTATTGAATTTTTTCTAGCGTGTATTGATAAAATAAATAACTTGAATACATTTTTGGAAGAAAATTTCACAAGATGTGAGTTTTTAATCAATTTTACGTTTTTTGGCAAGGTGGACCTTTTTCTGGAAATGCCCATATATAAAATTAATATACGGATAAATAATAATTTTCGTTACTTTTCATATGAAGTTAAATTTGTAATAAAATACATTTTGCTAAAGTTTATTAAATTATATTTGTTTTGCTTTTCTTTTTAATTTCAATTTACCGATTTACATAATTTAAAATAAATTTAAAGACACTGAGATATAAACAAGTATAATCTTTGTCAAATATATTAAATATGAAACTTGCTTCTTTTCCGCCGTATCAAATTTCAATATTAAGTGTCTGTCATTTTTCCAAAGGGTCCAAAGTAACAATATACTGTTTTTCGAAATAAACTCACCCAATTGACATTGTAGTATATTTTACATATTCAAGTTACCATTGGCAAGGCCTTAAAAACCAGGACTTTGACATGCACTATAAAATGACAGGTGCTTTTTCGCTTTAGGCTGGTTTTACTTTACTTTGGTTGCGAATTTTCCGGCACGTGCGCTCATAATGTAACATCAACGTACATGCAATTTCATACATACATACATATGTACATATAGACACAATGCACTGCATAGCACATACTTAATAGTATTTAAATGCAGTCGATAAACACTAAAATGAATTGCACAATTAGAGACAAATTTAAAAGACACCAAAGTAATTGACGATGCCATGAACATTAATGAGATGTCTCTACTTCCTTTTCGCACTACCTATTGACTACTCTGGGTATGAGGTCACATCGACAAATACGCGTAGTAGTAAACTGATGAAAGTTATGGAAAGGCGGACAATACGAGTATGGCTGAAATCGACAGTTCTCGACGTTGCCGGTGACAATAATGTGGCATTAAGTATTATTTATTTAACGTCTGATAGCGCTCACCAAATACCATGGCTGATTGCGATTACTTTTGTATCTATGAGTGTATGAGTGTGTGTGTGTGTGTGTATATGTGTATGTGTATGCATGTGATAAGCAAATTAAAAGCTAAAACGCGATAGACACAGCGGCGTTCAAAGCAATATACATACTTATTACGTATACGTATTTAAATATACGAACTTGTATATAAAAGAGAAGCTTATGTAAGCATAATGATAATCAACATAATTTACTTTGCACTTTTGCAGTTCATCAATATTCATAAAAAAAAGTATATTTATTTAGGATATTTTTTTTTTCCATTTCATATTCCACTTTTAAATGTGCTTTTGGCCTTCTGTACACACAAATTATGGCAGTCATCAAGTCGTCAGACATTTGCTTATCGCCCCCGTGATAACAAATCAAGCGATTTCCTAATGCAATTATTCACAAATACTCACTTTCATATACATACATATGTATTTCCAATTTTGAGATATCGGATGTGTTGAAGGGGTCTCTGTACAAATGTATATAAACAAATTGCTTTTTATTTGCACTATATAACGTTTTTGGTTGGAATTTCACTATTAGACTATTAGAGTAGCGGTGACGTTGTCGGTGCTGACGTCTAAAGTTCCCCTACTCGATGGCTATATTCGTAAAGAGTGTAATTTAATTTAACTTTATAAATAGATGGATTAAGATAAGACTCCAGTCGGTAAATCAATAAAATTGTGCTTTATTCTTCAGCCATTTGTTCGCATTTGCACATGAATTATGATTCACCTTTATTATTTTTACCATTGAAAAAGAAGTCACAAATTCTTTGTTTCTGTATACAAATATCTTGTTTTAATCGAGTAGAAGTATTTACCGGAATTTCGTTTAAATTTTTCGGAAATTCAATTGTATTTTGATTCAGTGATAATGCTTGTTAAGATTAAGTTTTAAATGTTTTTGTTAAACTATGGGTAGCTTAATTTGTTCAAACATAAATCGAATAGTTGTGGGAGTTTTTTAAAAGTTTTTCAATGCACATTTTCACCATTTCAATATTGTATTGCATTTCAATGTTTAACATAAAATCTTATTGAAATGAAAAGTGTTTATTACCTTGTAAAGCTGAGCTTTCAATCGTAAACACATGAAAATTCTTTTGGGTTGGTTGACCACATAATTTCCGCCGTGTCAATGGAAGATTTATTTCACACGAAAAGTATAAAAACTTATGAGTTTATAGCAGGAATAAATAATTGTAAACATTGACAGACATGCATATCTATCATGTACATGTGTAGTAAATAGATATATATGATATAATTTTTGTGTTTACGGCCAAGAGCACGCCTATAAAACGAATGGTGAAAATGGGTGAAAAACTATAAAAAAAAAACAAGAATATAAAAAATGCTGCAAATGTTTGTAGGAAGTATGGGCCTAGGGTATCTTATTGTCGAGCATTTCTATGTGAATTCCTTTGCATATCTAGTAAGCAAGGGCCAGTTGGTTTTTATGGCTTTTATGCGGCAGCTGTTGACCTTTTTTCTATTGCCAAATTTACCAGCAGACGATTCAGTTGTTCCATTAAGAGCTTTAAAAATTTATATATTTCTATTTGATTTCTTCATTTCCATTTTACACATAATACAAATGCCGACATACATTTATATTAATGAATAATAATTTCGAAATGGAATCAAAATTGTGGCAATGTATGGATGTATATGTAAAAGTTGCGAAAAGTGAAAGAATTAGGTTGAATCGGAGCATTATAATGCCATTAACGATTGCCAGCTGTCAGAAATGGCTTGAAGAACACAGCTGCTGCGTTATTTGGCCATAAGTATTTTCCACATTACGACTACAACAACTTGACAGATAACACAGCTGAAACATATTAGATATTAGATGCATTTCTTGTAGTCCTGCTTTTTTTTTTGGAACATCTAATTTGACTTGGAGAAACGAGAACTAACTCATTTACAATGGATATTTATGGTATAGTAGTTGCCATTTTTGTTACTGGCCAATTGGCCTTGTTGTTAAAGTTGTATAAAGTTTTGTGTGCAGATTCACACGTACATACATATGCATCCCTTTAATGTCCAAGTACATTTGTTCTTACATACATGTACACACATAACCTTGTAACTTGTCCACAACACGCTGTCGAGTAATTTGTTGATGCTGACTGAGATGCTAATTGAAAAGTTAACTTAATTATTTCACACACTTAAAATGATATTTGTTCTTTGATTTGTTGATTGTGCAAAAATATTTGTCATTTAGTGATAAGACACACGTCACGTTAGTTAATATATTATATATATATCTTGGTTGTCCTAGGTCTCACTTTAACTCAACATATGTGTAAATAGAATAAAAAACAAAACGACGAGACATCAATAGAAATATGATCAATTTGACGTATATTCGCCAAGCGATTTTCTTATAATAACAAATCACCCACTCGGTCGAAATTTGAAAGACGCGACTGCATCGGTTCAGAGCTCTTACAAAACTGCCGCCTGCTTTGACAAGCGTAACACTTGGTCGGTAGAACGTTGTACGAGTATCTGTGAGTTTGCTTTCGGGCACGAAAGATACACGACACACGACTCTATGTCGTTTGCTGCACGTTTCTATCAGAATGTCTCTCTGTGTGTGTTTGTGAGTGGGGAAATTTGACTTTCTGTGTATGAGCAGGCAAAACACAACAATTCCAATAAGTGGATCCCATTCATATGTACATATGTATGAATATTTCACATTTGAAATTAAATAGTCGGGGAGTAATGCTCCCTAATCCTTTTATCGCCTTGGTTTTGGATTTTGTGTTTGTCTTTCGAAGATTCTACATAACAACAAATACGCCAGTAATCTAAATAAAGATCTTTTATGATTACCATATACATTTTATGGCTTGTAGCTGTTGTGAATACTTTTGCACTTAAAATAATTAGTAACAACAAGCCGGCTGAGATTTTCAGAAGAACTCAACTATGGGATACCCTGTTTAAAAGAGTTATTTATTATTTATTTATTTTTTTAATTTTTATATAATTTATTAACAAAAATTGTATTTGTTGTTTAAACTATTTTAAACATATTATTCATCAGTGCAGTTGTAAAATGAACATAACCCACTTCCGTTAAATGTGGATTGAGAATTGTGGTACGTATTTAGTGGGAATTGATGGAAGGAATGCATAATCATGCGCATGCGCATTTGTAATGCACAAAGGACTAAAGGACTAACTCAATGGCACAGCAAGGGCTACATTTGAAATGTAACTGATACATCTAAGCAAAGAGAAACGCAAATGTGAGTTCGTCCACGTAATTAGACTAAGACACGCAATACCTCAACCCCATTTGCGTACTCTACTATATGTGGCGACCAAACGAATTCTAAAGCCGGAAGGACTGTGAGTTACAAAAGGTGCTAATTACCATAGAACATACTAGTCTTAAGCTTGCCACTTTTTTATTTTGACACTGAATTTCACACTGGCAATGGCTTCATCTACTACACAGATTCCCAGTCCACTTTTCATTCATATTTATATTTACCCTGTACCTTGCAGAGAAAGGTGTTTACAGCCTATAACAATAGATGAGTATATTCGTATACTTAGCTCTAAGACTAGATTTGGAAATATTAAGCATATTAGAGCATCCATTTTAGACGCATTCAACAACAATTACATCTTTTTTATAGGGTTTTAAAATGTATTTACAAATTTGTATGCAATTCTGTTTTTGAAAAACCACGCAAAACTCATTCATTTGTAAAATCAATTGAACACATTTACTTGCTGACACTTGCAAAATATTCATTATTGAAAGCTTATACATATTGTAATTGGTTTTATTGCATCAGCGTCACAGGATACAACATTTTATGACCACAGAGTCTGACCATCTTCTCAATATGAGTCACATTATGACAGCATAATTATTTTTACACAAGTTCTATCGATTATCCCATCAAATGTTGAATATGAATTTTTCTAGTTAAGTGAATTTTATTAATACCGCATATCCTGTATGATAGAAAATAACATTAAATATTGATAAATAATGATAAATTGCCAATTTTGAAATTTTAAAAAGTAAGCTTAAACTAATGTGTGACAACATACTGTTTTTTATGCAAATATTAAATTATAAATTTTAAAAAACATTTTAATTATTATTGGTACAATATTTTATAATCGAAGTATCAGAAACTTAATGCGACTTTGCTAGAAACTGTATAGTTTTTATAGTCTACAGGGTATAAAAAGCAAAAGCTTGTCGATGCTTTCTAATTTAAAAACAAAAACTTATACAACAACAACTAAACTAAAGCACTTTAATGCAATGCATTTTACAATTGCACTCTTTGTTTTTAACGAAGAAGAGAATTTATTTAACTTGTGTTGAAGCTAAATAGAAAGAAAAGTAGCATTGCATATATTATATATACATAAATCAAATGAGTGTTAAGTCTTCATCTTGACTAACTAAGGCATTGCTCCAAATCTCTCCTTCTATAACCGACTTTGGGTAATCCCATAAGTTTCGCAGCATGAGATTATACTTGTTGCAGTCTAATCTACGGACTTAAAATAAAGTTAAATGAAATTCTCATATAAACATGTAAGCATCTTCTAAGTTATTCCAACAAGTTTTCACAAAAACATGCAGTTTCATCTCTTGTCTGTTCTTTTTGGCTTTCACTGTGGCAGAGATACATTGTCTAAACTGTCACTGGCGCTTGCAGTTGCAAATTTGGAAATCAAAAATGAGCCGACAACCATACATACACGTACATACATACATAGATATGTACTAAGGGTACAAACCGCAAAAACCGCACAGTTGCATACTGCACTGAACATGATTAGAGAAAATTGAAATTTAAAGGAAGCACAAACAAAAGAAAGAGTACATATGTTCATGCACATATGTATATATGTATAGATACGAGTATAGAATCTACACTTGTATCTATGTTGACATCTTGATCGACAGACTGGTTTATTGGATAGTTGAGAGCAGGAATTCGATTTGTTAACAGTATTTTTATTTTAGATACAAGGACATTTCGAACAAAATTCAATTTATATCGAAAACTAATGTCAATAGTCCTTGAGATGAACGCCTTTATCCGTTCATTCTTGACCCATCAAAGATAAAAGAGTATGGTCAATCAAATTAGTCTCATGCAACATTTGCCCACTGAAAGTCTATGACATCAAGTTTTAAGTTAATTAATTAACTTGATTAAGGGAAAAATGTTAAAATCCCCGAAGACCGGCAGCGAACATGTGCGGTTACTTTACTATGCGAAAGATTGAAGTTCGAGTGGCATGAAACGTTGCAGTGGCAATTACAAATATGTATCTATAGAAACAAACAAGTAAGATTGCTTTCGTAACATATTGTATGCTCGACTATGAGATGCCGTGTGCGAATTGTAACCGTGACAACCAATCTATCCAAAAAAAAATGATTAAACGTATCACTAACCAAATTTTGCATAGTCCAAACGAAAACAAATAAAAGCTAATTGGACTCATGTTCTATTAATGAGGAAAATGCAACCTTATACTACGTAGTAGATGAATGTTGAAAATCAAATTGATGCAAATATGATCTAATTCGTACTTATATTTAGGTAATCTGAAAAATGAAAACCAAGCACTGATGTCAATTAAAAACGCAACCAGTTCTAAAATCCATTTTTATTTAAAACAAATTTTTAAATCAAGAAATCATATTTTATTATTATATATTTTTTTTTGTATTTATGAATTTTTTCTTAAACTGTTTTTGAAATCATAAAGAAATTATATTTTATTACAAAATTTTTAATTTTTGAATTTTTTTTTAAACTGTTTTTGTCAAAAATAATAGAATCTGCACAGCTACGAATTGTAGAAATATTAATTTGTCTACACTATTAAATATCAAAATAATAATAATACAAATTGATTATTTCCAATCATTTGGATAGATTGCTGGGTATTGAAATGCAGCGTGTTTCAGTTTGTGGCCAGAGCCATATGTCGACCTACATAGATCCACAGCTCCACACTCTCGACTCGATGGTCTTTGTGCAAGTTTGTGGAAAAGTTTTGCCCTTGCTTGTTGGTTTGTTGTTATAAAGGTACCGAATAATTGAATTTCCGGTATAATTTTGTTTTATCTTATTTTACTTACACCTGGTCAAACCACACACACACACACACACATCGCTTTACAAGCCACTTTCATGCATCCTTTATGAATTCGCAGAACGAAGTGCGAGGATATTCTTCTTCAAAAATTAAGTCCGCAATCGAATAATGCAAGTCACTAATTTTGTTAGTGCATTGCAAATTTGAAAATTCAATTTGTAAATAAATTATATTAGGGGGACATTATTAAGCTCTAAAATTCGTGGGGGAAAGATTTACTCGGAGCTGTCCTTCGAAGGACGTGACCAGCTTCTCGCACTGGTTACCCTGCAACCAAAAAATGTTTAGTAGTAGTGCATTACTATGTTGTGTAAATCTTAGTCATGGACTAGGAAACCCATTTTCGATTTATTACACATACTACATACATATTAAAATTCTATATATAAAATAGATTAAAAACATAACTACATAAATGCTAAATCAGCTTCAGATATGAATCATAGTATCTCATAGTCGATCATTATCGTCTACAGGAATCCTCTGCCTATTTTACATATTTTTCCATTTGATAAAATTAATAATGAAACAGTTGAACAATATAAAATGTAATAGGGAATCATTCAATCGCAGCATTGAACCTTTTTAGGATTTGTAAATCCATTTTTAATTTACTTACACAAATGCATTTCGGTAAATAAATTAATTATGAAAGTGACAAATGAAATTACAGCGTTCGGATAAGCCATTAAACCTATATAATTTATTATTTGAGTGACTGCTCTTTCAAAGCATTCGCAATATTCGCATTGTAATCATTCGTGCATAATTTATCAATACTGATTGAGTGGGAAAATAGGGAATGATTAGGATATTTATATGTATCCGCTAAAATTTTGTAGTAATTAAATTACGCCCAAACATTTAGCCAAATCGATTCCAGTTCTTCAGTTATTCGTTTATCGGCTTTAGAGAAATCCAGGAACTGATGCTATATCAGAAACTAAATATCAAATCCAATTAAGGCTGGATGTAAAGTAAAGACAATAATGAATCTCAATTTGAAAATTTTTTTTTTATTTAACAGGTAACATACACATTAAAACGTATTTCTTTTTATATTTTACACATTATTAGTTTTTAGTATTATTTTTAAATCTTACTTTGCAATTTGTAAAGGGGAAATTATTGTTTCACGATCTACATATATTTCACAATCTATGTATTATTACAGTTCTGTTTCCGATTTATTTCTGGTATAAGTATCTCAATTTCTATTCTAACACCTGCTGGTATTTATAGAGGTAGGATAACAATTGTCCGATGCCATTTATATGAAACAAATAAACAAAAATCCTTGCTACTTACAAGTAATATTTAGATGCTTACCAAATATACTATATAAGTCTGCCAATAAGTTAATATTATGAAAAGAAATTAGCTATGGATTTACAATGTTAACTAAACCAACTTCTTCAATAACGATAAATACTACGATTACACTATGGAATTCATGATATATTTGCAAAAAAAAACAAAAATTCCAGTTTATATGGCAAATTCACCGACTTAACTTCGGTGGATTGCAAAATACACATATATTTATTACAAATATTGAGTTAAGTTGGTTAAATTGCGCCGTACAAATTCATGAAATTCCTTTGAATTCATAATTAAGTTTCGTGAAATTGTAAAATAACACAATTTTTTATTGATCGTAAGGTTTTAATAATAGTTCAAAAGATAGATTGTATTTATGTTTTTGTTTTTGTTTTTTTGTCACTTGCGAGTAAAACTGCAAATATGTTTATTTCTTAGCAGTAGTCAAGTTAAAGGTAAGTAGTAACATGTTATTTCGAAAAATATACACATACTCGTAATTTACGGTAGATATTACATTCCCAAAACATTCGAATATCACTTGGTATGTATGGGTTGTTAGCTTTGTTTCAATTTTGTTTTTTAGTTTTTGTTTTTCAAATTCAATTCTCTTGCATGACAATTTTATTACAATGCGTTTTGAAAACGATTAGCAATTATACTATATAAAGTTATTTGGTTGCAAACATCGAATCTTAACTTAGATCTAACTTTATGATTTCCATTTGTATCTTCAAGTTAATTTCTTTAATAATTTCTTTGATGTATTTTATGCATATCCAATGATTACTTTTAGAATAAATTCGATAAAGTGTTTGATTTAATTTTAACTTTTATGAACTTTAATGACTACATCTATAAGAAATATCATTAAATAAGGATAAATTAATTGTAATTATAATTGTAATGGTAATTGTAATTTGTAATTGTAATTAAATTGCCGTCTGTACATAAGTACAATATGTATATATGTACATATAAATATTTGTGTGTATTCTTGTATGATTATATGTATGTCTAAATAGCTCCAACTAGAATACATTTATTACATTAAGTTCGCATATTTGCTATACTTTATAAAAATATTTTATAATCTATATGTATATATATATATATATATGTATTTTTAGGATAGTAGCTCCATTGGGTCTAACTATTGGTTAATGATTACATACATTTAATAATTCATTCAGAATGTGTGGCGCAATAAATATATTTGGCACTATTAGTTACTCTTTTGTTTTCTTTTGTTTTCTTTTCTTTTAAATAGAAGTTATATAAATTCCAAAATAGTATGAACATAGCTAACTATTCAGATAAATATGTATAAATATGTATGTATATTGTATGAAAGGATAAATAAATTTAAACATATACAAATAGTTGCTGAAAGACCAAGCAAACTATGATTTGTTTAAGTTTTTGTTTTCATATTGGCAACTTGGCAAATAACTTGTTAAATATATATGTATGTATAATAATAAAAATCGCGGCAGTCTACTTTCAATTGCGCTTTTAAGCTTTTTGTTTTCCACATGAGTTTCAAAGTTGATTTGACCAGTTGACCTCAGTTGTTGTTCTTCCATCGGGAAAGCAATAACCGCCAGCGATTTTTACGTCTTCTGCTTCAAATTTGCCATATTAATAAATGATTGGTGCTGTCCTCGCGTCCAGCAATCTCACTTAGCGAATTGGCACCCGAATTGCGAAAATCTTCGTAGCCATCGCCACCAGATATGATAAGTATATTTTTGGATTCCGATTTGGATTTTGAGTTCTTCGTTGAACTGCAGCGGGAAGAGAAGTTATATTTCATTAATTGTCAGTTTTGGATGATTAATTATATGGGTTAACTTACCCTTGTTTGGTGTACTCATCGCTGGTGCCGCTGCCAGTGTCACGTCCCACTGCAGCTGCCAACAGTTGGGATCCAGCTTCTGGCGACGGTGTCTCCACAAAGGTGAGGAATCGCACATGTCCGGTGTGACCATGTGGTATGCCCGTGGGCACAATGTTGTGGGCACCCTTCTCATAGCTCTGGGTGGGTATTGTCAGCAATACGCCTGCACTGGTCCCGATCCAAATGAGATCCTTGCAGCAGAGCAGCGAAGTTACGCGAAGGCAAGCGGCTTTATGTTGTCGAATGATCTCGTCACAATTCGACAGCATCTTATTCACGGCTGGAGCAAGATTTACTTCAGTAATCAACTGGTGGCTGTTCAATGCACAAAATATTATCATTATTCAATTGTCATTAATATTTTAAGTAGATATTACTTACGTATTGGAATGAAAGCATTTAATGTGTGCTGAGTTCTGTATGGATATCCACACATAATTATTGGCAACTGTCATGTTCGTAATTGGCTTGGAGTCGGATGATATTTGAATTTGATTGACAACCTGTAAAGAAATGGGATTTATTAGACAGTATGCCATAGGAAATTAAAAAAACTCATACCGAAAATGATTCAGTATCCAAAACCTTAATAATTCCCTGTATGGAACACCACAATTTGCCATTGACGTTAAGCAGCTTTGTCACAGGGCTCGTCACTGTGCCAATTGAGAGACAATGCGATAAGCTTGTATTCCAGGATGTGGCTAAAATAACAAAGGAATTCGCAATTAGACACATATAAATGTAGACGAGATACGTATATTAGTAAATAAAAACAAATTATAATAAAATATCATCACTGTAAATCGTTTCTAAATCAAAACTCACAAATAATAGACAAAAATTAATAACTATGGAGTCGACAGTTTTCAACTTCGATATAAATAGTGTTCAGCTTTAAGATACTCTAGCAATAACTTACAAGATACTAATACTAAAGATACTTCCACAATAGAAAATAGTTTCATAAAACTTTAGTTTTATCTATTCGATCGAGATGAAATTTTAAACATAAATCTCCTTAAAATGGTTCTTAAATTTTGTTTATTTAATTTACGGTGCAAAACCGTAGATGTATGAAAAGATTTAAAATCAACTTTACACAATGATAGACAGGCAATACTTGTAATGAATATAATTATATACTTTAAAAAGTAGACTTTCATTTGCCTGTTAAATATATTTGCATAAAGTTCAAACACTCTTTTTCCCAAGTTCAATGAAATATAACCGATACTGGATTCGCACAGTGGGCTTAATCGATTAACAACTTGAGTAGATATGATTCAGCAAATATATTTAAATTTATTTTAATGTTAATTTTATTATTAGATTAGCAAACTTACCACCATCTCGGAGATAAACACAGATATCACCATTAGCCAAGGATACAAAAACACGATTGTCCAGGTAACTATAGGGCAACAAAATGTTAGTAACTGTGTGTTATCATAAAGTTTGTTATGTGGCACTTACAGTATGGAGAATACAGCTGAATGATGTTCAATCTTGATGCGATTTTTCTTGATGCGAATGTTATCAGTGCTATTGTAGACATGGATGCAGCCATCTTCAGTACCAATCCACATTGTCGATTGATTGCATTCGGTTTCCTCGGGGTTGGAGTCCTAGGAATTCGACAAATTCACAAATGATACACAATAAATTGAATACAATTCACAATACATACTTGCTGCATATGATATGTGGCATGCAATGAAGGTGCAGGGCTGGGAACACGTGGCTCTAGTTGCGCAGCAGGTCCAGCATCCGCCTCATCATCGCTGGAGCTTAAATTCAAATCAAGTTGAGTATTAGTCTGACTGGCGCCATCGGCGCCATTGCCAATGACGGGCGTGGGATGTTTCTTTTTCTCGGGAGTCGCCAATGCGGAGGCTGAAACAGAGACCGAGGCTGCGGCCGAGGTTAACGCCGAAACGGGCTGAGCAATGGGGGAGATGCTTTTGCGATAATCACGCAGTTGCTGCGTGTAGCTGTGTGTGCTGCGCGAATCCTGTGACTTGTCCTCCTGGCCACTGTTGGATGTCGTCTCGTCATTGGCGCTGCTGCTGTACGCGGGCACCGAGGCCACACAGAGGATGCGTGCGTTGCAGACACCGTTGCAGCTGGTCACGTTCGGTTCCGGATGCAGCGACATGATGCACACCTGACCCACATAGCCATCGCTGTTGCACACCCAAACGTCACGCTTCTCGCTCAGCGTGGCTGCCGCACAGGTAAACTGAAGACCCGCACGTGTCTTCCGTATGGGAATCGATGTGAGAAATTCCGGTATGGGATGGCGCTCGAGTGTGGCAGCTGCGTACGAATAACAAACAAATCATACACATATCAATTAATAACAAATCACTAACTAACTAACGTTTACACAACATAAACCATCAATCATCCCATAATAAATATATAACTAACTAACTGATATTGATGGCGTTTCTGTGTTTCGCCTCGGGCTGATTATCTTCCCACTTAATAATATGTTGCAACAAATTTCTCTATAATGAACATCACTGCAACAAATCTGAGTTTACATTTGAGTTATTGGGATTTTAATAATTAACTCTAAATCTTTACATCAAATTGTTTCTTTAGCCTCTTAATCTAAGAACCTAGACTTCATTTTATTTACTTTCTCAATTGTTTTTCAAATTGCACGTTTTTTTAATACACTAAAATAATTTAAGAGAAATAATGGAGTAAGTTTATGAAAAATCTAAATTAATTAATTATTTTGCAGCTTTTATTATATTGGAATTTAATTGGCAGAGTGTGGAAACAGGACTTTATTCTTATGCTACAATATAGTATATTTAAGTTTGGCAAAAAATAAAAGATTTTTCTGATAATTTGACTTTGAAAAACAGGAAAACCATTTCCGTCCCTAAAAACTCCTTTCAATACTAGACCAGATACAACAAATATATGCCCTCATTGCTAAGAGTTTTTTTTAAACTTGTAGTTGATAAACTTACCCAATTTCTGTTTGGCTTCATTGAAAGTCTCTTCCCAATTAGTTCGCTTTTCTGTCTTGGAAAATACGACAGTTAGCTTTTGACTGCCGTTACTGGAAATAGAAAAAAACGAGAGATTAGTTTAAACATCTACTATTTACAAAAGTTCTACTTACGGAGAGCTCACTGTCAACTCGAGCATATTTAGCTGAGTGTCGTTTGTCTGACGCTCGGACAACTGTCGCTGTATGTCGCGATGCAGTTCCCGAATGACATCTTCCAGATACTGATGTGGATACTTCAAGGATGCGGTAATATCTGTGATTTGTTGCAGTTTATTGCAGTCTTCAGCCAGGTTTTCTATTTCGCTAACAATGCGCTTGATATTCTCATCTTTAGCTTAATTTAAAATACGATTTTAAATAGATACAATATTAAGCACATATCATTTACTTACTCTTGACAATCTCCAGGCAATCTAACGAAATCTTTGTAAGGAACTTGTATTTGTTGGTATCCAAAGTGCTGGCCACTGAACCGGGACAAATTGAGCTATTGGGTTTCCTTATGGTGCCACTGCGTTTTTTGATGCTCGTCAAGACCAACAAATCATTGAAGAGGAAGAATCCTCGATCCTTGCGAGCACCCTGACCCGATGGCATCGATACCAAATCGAACAATAAGAACTGACGCTCTGGAGCTATTAGATCGGTGATGCCCTCAATGACGCCTTCCAGTTCGCGTAGAGTCGCCTCCCGCTGTCCATTTTCCATAATCTCACGCTCCTTGCAGTTGATGTGCACCAGGATGTCATGGACCAGCTTAAGCACGTCCTGTAAATGTTTCTGATCTGGATGATCGTGATCCGTATGCTTGATCAAACGTTGGAAGAGCAGCTCATAACTTTAGAAAATACGAATATGAGAATATAAGAATAGATTTATACATTGGTAAAGTGTTATTTAACTTACTTGGGAAACTTTTGTACTGGCTTTATGAGTAGATTGTCCAGGGTGAGTTTTCCCTTGTGCTCGCGGGCTGTGGATTCCAGGAATTTGGCAAACGAGGGTCGCTGATGCTTCATCAAGCGTATGGCATTTTTGGCCCGATTACAATTGTTAACAAACGATGTGTAAACTTCAAGTACCTCCAGTTTCGAGAACTGTGAAATATTCAAAATATTTAAGTAATAAATGATCCATTTGTTAGATGAGTATAGTCGATTAATGCTTACCGTTTCCATAAAGGCATCTCCAACCTTTTGCTGTATATCCCAATCGTCGAGTCGTTGCTTCAACTCGCACAAAAACTTTTCATGTATCTCCAAAATGTCGGGTACCATAAAGAATATCTCATCCACGGTGCGTGTATCTATCATGCCCGCATGCTCCGGGGACTTTAACACCTTCAGATACTTGAGCACAACGGTTTGCAGGGACTCCACATACGACTGTTCGTTCCTATAGATCTCCTGAACCACATAACTGCGCGTGTCCTGTAAATGGATATTGAATAGTTTTGATATATTTGAACAGTTTTCATTTGCTGAAATATTGGATAATTTTTTATTTTTTTGAACATCTTCTAAAAGATGTTGACAAAATAAACTGAAAATATTATTATTAACGTATAGTTAAAAACCGAAAGAATATAAACAAAATTTTATAATGTTGTAAGGTTTGGAGGTATTCAAAAAAAGATATGAAGGCATATTAAAAATAAGGAATGGATGACATTATTGCGGAATTAATAAATTACTAAGAATTTATAAACAAATAATGTGGGTTTTATAAGTGTAAAAAATATAATTTATTAATTTAATCTTCTTACATTAAAATTTAATTGAAAAATCTATTTTATATTCATATTAAATTTGGAAAGTAATTTCAAATAAAATGTAGAAATAGAATCATGTAGAAAATAGTTATAAAATATAATTAAAAACATATAAAAAATTGGTAATTTGGTTGATAAAATGGAAAGCTTTCCACAACCTTCTGTTGTGATAAATTGCTATGAAGTGGCAATTGTGATTAAAAGTGGTTAGGTCTTAAGGCCTTAGCCACTGAGGCGCAGTCATTAATGCAACCACACCAGACTTACGCCATCATAGCCGCCTAGATTCCATTTACAGCTGATTTCGAACTGTGCCCGCCTCTCCGAGTCATCCTCTGAGTCGGAGCAAGTGATTGAAGTCATTTTCTTAAGCCTATCACATTTGTCATTCTGATGACTCGCACCACCAACACCAGTGTTAGTGCCAACACCACCAGCACCACCGAAACCAGCCTTGCTCAGCCGTGCCACTGTGGTTGTCGCCAGCGAGACAGCTTGCGAGACACTGCTGCTGTTGCTGCTGCTGCTCGACGGCAATGTGGATGTGGATGATGATGCTGCTGCCGCCAGCGACGGCTGCGTCATTTGTTGTCCATGTCCGTGTGTTTGTGGCAACAGTGTGGCAGCCACTGTGTTCGATGGTGCCGTTAATGTTGCTTGTAAATCCAGTAAACTTAATCGTAGATTTTCCCGATTGTGCGACATTTTGTTTTAAATTTGAATTTCAATTTTCTAATTATGATTGCCGTTTGTTATTGAGCCGTGTTTTCAACTATTCACAGTTTTAAGTGTTTTTTCCGTATATGTATCTGCACTAACTAAATTAGTTAATAATTAAATTAAGCGCAAATTTGAGCCGCATGTTCGCGCAGTCATTAAGCACAGGTAACTAAAAACTAAATCGAAAGTAAGGACTGTTCAGTTCTGTTCTCTTGTGTTCTGTTGAGGAAACGCATTGGCGTAATAATACTGGAGGAGCTGGAATTGTACTGGGAGCATACATAAGTATGTATATTGTGGGCCAGGCTTGTTGTTTTGCGTAGATGTCGAGTGGGAGAACAACTACAGCCCACGTACCTATATATATATATATATGTATTGATATTTATATATAAATGAACGTTAGTATATTGAGTTGTTGTGGCTGTTCATTCAGTCGTGAGAGTCGACTGACGACCATGGCAACCTTGCGGCTTGTTTGCCCATCATCGGCTATGTATGTGGTTTGATAATGACACTTTAAAATTGCGTTGTTGTACTTGTACTTGTGCTTGTACTACTATTGTTGTCGCATGTACCACATTAACCAAGGGTATTTACTTATTAATTTATGCCTTTTTTTTTGCACATGTTAACAGGCAAGGCGGTGTAAACCTGATTTTTAATCAAACCTCTTTCTCGCTCTGATATGGCTTGTTTTTTGGTTAATTCGACTGTGATTAAATTAGGACAGGTTGCAACTAAAAAGGGATTTGATAGAAAAATGTGACTTATTGTTTTCAATCCTTTTAGATGAGAATTATATTTTTAACTTTTATTAATCAAGAAATTATTTTGAAAATATGTATGTCAAATTTTTATTGAATCCAATTGGAAAATCTAAACGAATTTCTATAACGTAGTGAGGGGAATTGTATGGAACACTTTGGCTCTGATTCACGTGCCTAATACGCATTAGTTGAAATTAATTGATTCTCTTTGCCGTTGAAAAGTCGAAGAGTATTACAAATGGACGATAAACAGACCACAATAACCATTTAATAAGGATTCGCAGCTGTGTGAAGATAATTTTATTTTCATGTATGTAGTCTTGTTCAATATCTAAATCATTTTTGTAGTACTTTTTAGTTTCACTCCAATCTAAGCATACATTTGCGCATATTTACTCGTATATGGGAGAATAAGCGAAAGTAAGTGCTCTTGATACACATGTATCTGTTTTATGCATGAAGGCATGTTCATACATACGATTACATACATATATACATATGTAAATGTGCAAGTATCTAATGAAGCCAGGTTATGCATAAATATTCGAATATTACGTTTTAAAAATTATAAAGTTCCCAAAATTTAATTAATATATAAATATTCATTAATTTCAAATCACAAAAGAAATTTGTAACATTTTCTTGCACAATATTCAACGAGCAGAAATGTAAGCTACAAGTGTGATTTACCAATACTCATACTAAGTATATTTGCATGTGTATATTTTCAATACAAAATATTACAGTTTACAATGTTTTTGAGCTGCGCAGCGCAACAAGAGGTTGAGAGTTTTGTAGTCGAGATGATTTTGTAAATACATATGTATGTATATACACACACACACATACACACACACTTTTATACATTTTTATGAAATTATTTGTTAAGTGTTTATAAATGTTATTTTTGTGGAAAAGTTGAACTCTTCTAGCCAATTTACTAATCCAAATCTGAGTGCAATTATATACATTGAATTTAAATTGTTTTCATCCGATAAATGTTTACAGGCACATATTTATTACATACACACTCGTATGCTTGCGCGTGTGTGTGCGAGTGGGCGTGTGTACATGTATATGGTCGAAAGTAAAATCGCAGTCTTTACTAGCAGTACACACGATTATTATAATTTCCATAAAACCATTTGATTATTGTACTTGTAACTTCGCGAGATTTTAGCTCTGATTATTTATCTAATTTAGCTATTGCAGATATTTTTCGTGAGTGCCTGTTTTTTAGTTAAATGTATTTTCCACAAGACCACAAAATAAATAAACGAAACACGAAAAATTTCGCCACACAACCGAGGTACAAAAAGCAAATAAGAATTTAAACGCGCGCATTGGCGTTGGCGGAGAAGACTCTGTTGCTGCGCGGGAGAGCAGAGCAGAGCCAGAGCAGAGCCGAACAGAACAGAACAGAGCAAAGCAGAGCAGAGCAGTGAAGAGAAAAGCAAAGCAGAGCAGCCGCCCGCTATAGGTGTCGTCGTCTCTGTTGTGTGTGCTTTAGCGATAGTGTAATTGTATGTGTAAGTTTACGTGCGTATGCATGTGTATGTGAAGCGGTTTAATACTCGCATTGTTGCTGGCGCATACAACTAGCTGCTACTGCTGCACAGGAGTGTGGAGTGTGCTTGCTACTCAACACGTTGAAAAACATTCCATTGTGCCAAATACACACTTAAATTCCATTTTTCATATTCCAATCGAAAACAGCCACCCACAGCAAGGCCGACTGACTCTCTCTGCGATAAAATTGGAAATTCGAACACATTTTATTCTTTGGTCTGCATGCGACAAGTGTCCGCCAAAGAGTACGTCCATAAGTCGCAATCAATGTGAGAACATGCAGATTCCATTCCACTTTTCATTTCGTTCCTATGCATTTATGATCACTAGTTAAGAAAATTCCAGATATATTATTTTTAAATGTGATATTGTGTAAAAGGATTCATTTTTACTTTCCATTTTAATTTGTTGTCAATGAGTTAATGAATTAATAATTTAAATTAATTATTAGTTGACCAAAAATGAAAGAAATTTAAATTTATAGTTTTTACGCACACAATGTGTCCAAGTCGAACCGAATTACTCCCTATTCAGCAAGAGAAATGTGGCCAAATTTGCTGCCATTAAACCTGACTAGGCGCTGATTAATTGTAAACATTAAAAATAACAATTAACGATCTTTATTAATCAATACACTAATTGCCGAAAGCTGGTCTCTCTCAATTACCGTAAAATGCAATAATCATAAAAATTATTTGCTTTAACCACGGTGCCGTCGCTGGAACGCACGAAATGCGCGAGACAAAGAAAGGGCGCTCTTCTAGCACACTGACACATTTCCAATGCGCAGTGGTTGTTGGAGCATGCGCACGCTCGCACTTTCAATTTCCAGTGCGATTCCCAAATACAAAAATCTGGCGCTCATATACACATGCACACATACGTGTACACAAATGTATTCGGTTTTCCCGAAGCAAAATGTATAATGACCAACATATTTTTTTGATTTTAAGTTGTGGGAAAAACGTAAACTTCGAAAGTGAAGATCGACGGTGAGAAATGAATACAAAATTAAATATTTACACATGTAAAATAATAATTAAAGTAAATTTTAAATAATAAAACAAAATATGCAGTCAACTACACCCTGTTGTAAAAGACTTGCAGGGTATATTTACTTACCGCAATCGTTTTCTGGCGCTGCTCGGAAAGCATATTCTCACTGGAGCCCTTTAGTAGCTCGGCCAACAGGGCAGCCGTCGGTGGCACGCTGGTGGCATGTGGCGCCTTTGACTTGTTGCTGCTACTTGTGCTGCTGGCATCCGGACTACGCTTGCTCCCATGGCTACTACTACTACTATGATGATGATTATGATGGTGTTGACTCTTGTGATCATTACTCATCGACTGGCTGCGTTTATTGTGATGCGGTTTCGATGCGGGCGCCTCAGATGCGGCACGTTTCATTTGATGCTGCGCCTGCTTATCGGCCGCCGATAACGTCTCGTTGAGGTCCTTGGCGGAAATAGAAATTGGCAACGTTGGCCCCTTGCTCACATTCACATGCTCGATTTGCGATGGAGTCGACGCGGCTCGAGCGTGCGACGGCACCGGCAAATACGCGTTCGATTTACGCACACGCATCGAATTTGAGTATTGTGGCAAGTTGGTGCGCGAGGTGGAGCCCGAGGAGGACGATGGCTTTGTCACAGTGTTGCGCGAGTGCAGGCTATAGATAGAAATTGATGCATTTGAACAAACCAGATAAACGATTAATAGAAATGAAGACATACGAAAAGCAAGAATGAAAGGAGTATTCATTTCCCCAAAGAAGCCCAATCAATCCTAAACCGCTTATATATAGTACGATTTTATTTTAATTTAATCAGGAATTATTAGACAGAGATATTTGAAGAAACAACAACGTTTTTCTCACTTATGGTGAAGTTTCAATGGCAGCTTTATGATATTGTAGTCCTAACCAGATACACAATCTGTGAGACTGGTTGAGATATTTCAAGAAACAATAAAGTTTATCTTAGTACATGATTTCCGACCGCTATAGTAGACCAATCTTAACTAAATTTTGTCAGGATGTAGAAGAAAATTAAAAATACACAATCTGTGAGATTGGTTGAGATAGTTTAAGGGACAACAAAGATTTCATTCTAAGGGTTTACTTTCAATCGATCGTTTCTATGGCAGCTATATGGTATAGCAGTCCGAAGTGGACGGTATTGATCTATAACAAGTTTCATTAACAAAGCTTTAAAAGCGAGAGACTAGTTGGCATAGAAACAGAAGATAAATTTAAGGGATACTTAATGAAGTCTGCCACGCCTCCATTTACGCGATAAAAGTTTCTGGACAAAATTCTAAAGCCCCAAACAGAATTAAAGACATGTGTAATGACCAGTTTGTCATGATAGCTCACCTGTCCGTCTCTCGCAGTTCCTCGAGTATCTCCTCAAAGTGCATGCGGTTCGGTTTATTCAGCTCGGCCTCGAGCATTTGTCCATACGGACCACGGACGGTGAGTGGACGCTTCGAGTAACGTTTGCGGTCGTAGTCCCCGCTGGGCGTTGGACTCCAGCTGACGCGCTCCTCGGTGTCGGACATTGAGTCCGTTTGCAGGAAGGTGTTGGTTTTGCTGTTGTTGTTGCTGCTGCTGGCGTCGTCCTTCTCCTCGCTGCTCTGGCAACTGAAGCTGCTCAGCAGTTGCGACTTCTCCCGTGAGCCCTTCCACACGGGTGAACCCTTCTCCAGCTCCGGCGTATTCATCTCAAACATCACCGGACTATTGTCATCCGGTGAGTCCGGCTTGATCGCCTGAAAGTTGGCAATGGATATGTCCAATTGGAGTCCACGATGCGGTTCAACACGCTGATGCCAATCCGAATTGTCGATATACATGCCCTTCCGCTTCGTGGACTTGTCCAGGTGCCGCTTGTGTCGTTCCCCAGAGCTGTGTCTCGGTGTGGCAATTGTATCTGTGCTGCGCAACTCCAGATCGAGATCATCCTGGCTATACTGTCGCCGATGCTCCACCGACGAGTCCTGGAAGCCATCACACTGCTCCGCCTGTGGCGAGGACATTGTCGACGGAGTTCCCTTGCCACGATCATCACTCTCCTCCGAGCTGCGACTCACTGAGATGGTGGGCAACAGATCGCCACGCATCGCAGTTGTCAATGCCTCGGGCTGGGTTATCTTGCATGCCGCATGGGAGATCGGTGGCTGTGTCGTTTGTGGCACGATGCCAAACTCGGGGGCCAACTCCACCCATTCCTGAGCTGGAGTCTCCAGCCACTCCTGGGCGGCACACTCGTAAACTGGAACAGGTATCAGACATGTGGTCGCTGTCTGCAAGACATTATCCGACGGCGACTCCAATCCAAACTGTTCCTCTTCCAGCAGTGTTACCAAGTTGGATGAACTGGCGGTGGGACTTTGTTCGGGCTCCACAATGATTGGTGGTTCAATGGCCGTCACCTTCATTGCCATTGCCGGTGGACACTCCTCGCTCGTGGTGTTGCCCCCCTCCCCCTCGGAGTGCACGGTGTCCGAGAGCGACTCCATCTTGGCGTGCGCCGCGATGACACTGCTCGCAGTGGCTGGCAGGACACCGGCGATGCTGCTGCTGTCCGTGTTGAAGATATCCTCCTCGGGTATGGAGTCCTGAACGTCTTCGAGTACGTGATCGAGTGACTTCTCCTGCCCGTAGTTGAGATTAATGCATAATCCCGAACTCTTTAATGGTATATGCACCCAACCGGGATCTGCAACGCGTGCGCGATCCAAAGACAGATCGACAGATTCGTTGGGTTTGTTACTACCGATATTACCACTCGATGTGGGCGCCTCAATGGCCTTGTCCCGACGCAGACGATCGCGCAAAGCACTTAAAGTTGATTTACAATCGATTTGTGAAAACGAAAGAGAACGAAACGGTAATTTTGCTTTAGTTGCTGTGTTTATTGCGTTGATTCCGATTCCGACACCGACGCGAGACTCCGACTCAGCAGCTCCGGTCAGATGCGTTGCCCACTCGCTACTGTTTGGCTCTTCGACCTCATCGCAGCTGCCACCACCTACGGCCAACGGCGGAGATGATTTCGACTTCTCGCGGTTGCCCAACATGAAAGCTTCCAAGTTGGAGAGACTCGTGTTTGGCCTAATTGAGTGAAAGAGTCGTGCGGCTGTTGAGGGTGCGTTGTTGTTATTATTGTTGTTGTTGTTGTTACTAGTGTTGTTGTTGTTGTTGCTGCTGCTGCTGCTATTTGTGCTGTTCTGTTTCTGTAATTGACTACACGACGACTCATCGCGATCATCAGCAGCACAGGTTGACACAACGGCTGCCACATCCTGCATCTCAATACTGCCCGTTCCCGATCCGTTATGTGGAATTCTTGGTCGTCGCGGTGGTGGAATTGGCGGTGGTGTTGGCGTCGCTGAGGCACGCGAACTGTTGCTGCCACGCAAAAGTTCCGTCAACTCTTTCAAACGCTCGGATCGATCGGAAGTCTTGCGATTCTTGTCCGCACCAGATGATGCCCGGCCACTTGCATTCGAATTGGAATTCGAATTGGAATTGGAGGCTGCATCGGACCCAGCCGATGTCGATGATTTGCGGCCAAAAGTTAAACGTTGAAAGCGATCCAAAGTGTTACGTCGTTTGTCCATTGCGCGCTGTCAACGAATCAAAGTGTAAATTTCATCAACAGTGACTCAAAAAATTAATTTTTTTTTTAAAGAAAAACAAGTGACAATGCTCTAGAAGAAGGTATATTTTCGTGACAAAAGGTAAGCGAATTATTTCTCAACTAAATATCACCAAAAACTCAATTTTTTTTAAAGAAATCAAGTAACAATGCTTATATCTATCTATATTATAGTCTATTAAATAATAATAATTTACTTAAGCGAATTGTTTCTCTCTTCAACTTCATCAACAATCTCTTTAAAACTTGAATTCATCAAAGGAAAAGTAAGAATACTCCAGAATAATCCATATCTCCCATATTATAAGCTATCGAAATTTCTTAAAATTAATTTGTATGTATAAAAATACATACTTGTACTCAAAAGTAAACATAAGATTTATGTATACAACTTCTTTGTATATTGCTTAATGGTGTGCAAACTTGAAATATATGTACTTGACCTACGTATTATAAGTATATACAAAATATGATGGCCAAAACAGACGGACAAGCGGATATGACTAGATTGACACGTTCGATTACGGGATGAACTTTCCTCCATTAATTATTCAATAGTAGGAAAAAGGTGTAGAGCAAATAATTAAATAACTATCGGATTCCCTTTAAATACCTAGCACATCATATTGTTAAAATGTCTTGTAGATACATGCTAACTGATCGTAAAATTGATTATTTATCTTGCAAATCTACGAAGTATATAGACATCGAGTCGAACTCAATCAATAGACCATATTGTTTTGAGTTAGTAAAATCGAAAATTACCTGATTTTCTTCTAACTATTTGGGCGCCAGATCATCTTGAGCTTTATTATGTTGTTTGCTGCACAATGACACATAAAGCACAATGTAAGGCAAAACAGAATGAAATGCTATGGATACACATAGAGAAGAAAATCACTTTTGTATATACGCACACAGTGATATTTTTAGTATAAACAACAAGAATTTATATCGAATACAAAAGAGAATAAAAACCAAAGAGCGGCAAGGAAAACTCAAAATATACTATGTATATATGCACACCTACATACATATGTACATATGTATATGAGAAAACAATCTTACAAAAAGCACACAATAGAGCAGATCATCACAGAGAACAACAAAATCCCAAACAAATTATGGCACCACTAGCACAATTATATATGTATGTACATATGTATAAATCCGTAATTATGTTAGTATGTACATCCCCACACACATACATACATGCATACATACATACATACGTAATCAAACTGACAATCGCACATCTTCCTGAAAGGAACGTGTGCTGCGTACGTATGTATTTATGTATGTATGTATGTATGTGTGTACATCCACATATGCATTCTATAAGTTGTCTGTTTGTAGATGTAGATACTATAAAGATACATATTGTATGCATATGAGTATACATTAGGGTGGCCTAGAGATGGGCGCGTGACACGAGCACGAGTGACATTTTGAAAATATGACTATAAAATGACTTTTTTGAAGATTTAATTTATGTAAATATTTATTAAATATATTTTTAATGCGAATAGCCCATATTTCTCCAAAGGAATCGGTTTTAACTAGAGGTGAGAATACAATTATAAAAGTATTCGAATATTAATACATTTATATTTATTTTTTAAAAGTATACCCTATCTCGGTTCGTGAGTGTTCTTATCATGAGTATAAATACAGTCGTCGGATAAAGTATTTTGACGAAACTCAAGTTAAATCTACTCGAAATTTTAACTTACTTTATGCTCAGTTTGGCATCAATGAAAAGGTCATTTAAATTCCGTTTGAATGATACAAAACTTTCCTTAACCCATTAAGTACCCATTAAAGTTTTTGAATTTTTGTAAAAGTCTACTGTTTTGACTTTTTTCCTCGGTCTCAAGCAAAATATGTTTTGATGCAAAAAGTTTCTCTAAACAATTTTAATAGTGACTGCAACAATTTTTTCAAAAATCTCTTTGCTAGTATTTTTATGATATTTTGAAAATTGGCAAAAATGACTTTTTTAGCCACTTTTTCCTCCTTTTCATACAAAATTATTCTGAGATCATCCCATTCAAAAAATCATTTAAAAATACAAGCGGAGTACTGGGAGTACTCAATGGGTACTTAATGGGTTAAGGAAAGTTTTGTATCATTCAAACGGAATTTAAATGACCTTTCCATTAATGCCAAACTTAACATAAAGTATGTATGTTCAAATCATGAGTAGACTTAACTTTAGTTTTGTCAAAATACTTTATCCGACGACTGTAGAATACACTTTAAGATTTATTCGTAATTTCTCTCAAATTAAATAATGCTTACACCTCTAAATGATTCATTCTTGATAATAGATTCAACGGAGGCTAATGACTGAAAATGTTCAACTAAATTGCATTTATATGTATTTAAATCTTGTATTCACAAGATTTTTAGGGAATGAATAGTATAGATGCAATATCTATTCTGTAACACGCAAAACAGACCACACCGGAGTAAAAATATACTACTCGGAGAGTAAATATTTTTGTTTATTTAATTTTAAATATTTTTTTATTTTGTTTTGTTTTGTTACTTACATCTTTTTGCCACCTTTGTCCTAGTGGTGAATACGCATAGGCAGAGCAATCGAAAGTTTGAATAACCGGAAGTTGCTTAAATTGCACCGTGTGCTGAGGTATTGTATAGTCCACTAGACAACCATTAGCATAGGTTAGATTATGGAGCGAGATGCTCGCAAAGGTTGAGCTCGAGTGCAACGACACATTGCCAGATCTGTTCAAACTGTCTATAAAGACGCTTCTTTCACTGCAATTTGAGATTAAATCATTTGATAAATTTAAATCTATATGGACATCGGCAACGTCAGCAATTGCTAAATTCGTTTGCGTAAATTGTGTTCCTGATGGTTCGGTTAAAAGAAACTCCGATCGGTTTCCAATGGATGTAACTGTTGAGTTTATTTCCGTTTCCGCTTGTTCCGATACCGGCTTCAATTTCGATATCGATTCTGAATCCGATTCCGATTTTTGTTCTATTTTCGAGTTGCAGTTTAATGTAAACTCTTGTTTTAGGTGACCGTAACGATCGTAGCGTAGAATGTACGTTTTATTCGTTATATTCGATTGCAATGCACCGTTAGAGGTTGTCTCTAATTTACAGTTATAGTTGTTGTTGTTGTTATTTGTCTCAATGGCGTGCAATTTGCAGCTATTTTCAGCTGCCACTGGCGCGTTCTGGCAATCACAACAGCTGCTAATTCCGTTAACGTCTCCGTTTCCGCCTCCGTCTTCGTCTCCGTCTCCACGGTTATGATTATTCGTGGACGTCAATGGATTACACGTCCCATAAGGCGGCAAAGGGCAACTCAGAGGGTAGGTTAGTTTTCTATCCGATTCATCACTTTCCACACGGCGAGTTTTCAATGCGGGTTCGGAATCGGGAAGGTCACTGCAGGCGGTCACCTCAAGGCAAATACGATATTTGGGCGGCTTGGGCGGCACTGGCGGCGGATAACGGCGATACGAACGCAAATAGGATCCAATATTATAATGTCCTCTCGTCTCATCGGGCCAACAAGGACTCGGCTGCTCAGCTGCTGATTCAGTTAACTGGCGATGATTTATTTTTCTGTCTAGAGTTTTATAACAACAAATTATTGGTGACACGCTGCGAGATGTGCGCGTTTGGGAAGGCGATGACGCGTATGACGTTTTAGCTTTTTTTAAGGCTTTATCCGTTGTCTCAGTTGTTGTTGTTGCTGTTGCTGTTGCTGTTGTTTGTTGTGTGGTAGTTGATGTTTTTGGCTCGCGTTGTTCTATTTCTATACACGGGACCAACAGCGAGCTAACACCAACGTCATCATCGTCATCAACAGCATCATCATTAGCGTATTCATTATCGGCATCGGCATTGGCATCGGCATCGGCATCATTATCGCTGGCTTCTTCCTCATCGGAGACAAAACGATACGACGACAAATCAGACACTGAATCCGCATACGAACGATAAAAAGCTACAATGCCAGGCTGCTTCTGCTTTTGCTTCTGCTTCTGCTTTGATTGTTGTTCTTCTCCTTGTTGTTCTCGTTGTTGTTTGTGTCTCTCGCGACAGCAACTCTCGCAGAACGCCAAAGCCCGCGAGCTTTTTGTAGCATTTTCATTTGAGCGTCGAAGCTTTTCATGCGCCTGATTTTCGTTTTCATTTCCATTTTGTAGATCGTCTCTTTTTTTTATTACCAATTGCTTTTTTTTAGCCACTTCTGTTGAGTTTCCCGACTGCGTTACATTCTTAATAAACATCGGCTCCGATTGCTGTCGATTCGAGTGTTTTAAGGCCTTGTTAAGCATTAGTTTAACTATAAGTAATTAATATTAATATTTAGCTGTTATTTAACATAACAGTTTCCGTCGACACTATGTCTAGATTCACATTAATATTCAGGTTGGATTTTTTAGCTGAAATGAGAAAGATCATTAGATATTTAAATTATTGTAGTTACTCTTATTATCATTCCGTTGCTTTCATTACTTGTTACCTACAGCAGCAAGTGGGTTATAATACTAGATTTTAGACTTGTCCCCATTTAAATGATAATGCCTGCTCTCTGATAATATGAAATGTCACTATCTTTGCTCTCTTCTAGTTAGTCGTAAATCAAGAGTGCAAAGACTTAGAATGCTCGAGTATTGGTGACACTTTTTATACCCTAGTAATAGGTGTTAGTAAATCTTTAAACGACATTAACTTCATAAAGAACACAGGTGAATCCTTCTTAAAAGAGATAATTAAATTGTCTGTCTGTTCGAAAATATAAATTCTGAATAGAACACTTTTCAAAACTATTATTTTATTAATTTTGAAAATAATAAAAATATTAAAAAAAGCTTTAAATATCTGCTAGGGTACTAAAGGTTCCTTTTTGTCTCAGAAGTTATACACAAAACTAACTAAATGATTTAATAATTAAGTTAATTATTTCAAGAAAATTTGGATGCCAAAAGAATTTATATAAAAAAAAATTTAATATAAATAGTACAAAGCAAAAATAAATTAAATTAATATGTGTAAAAAAAGGAAAATTGACTTCTTTACATATATATAAGTGTTCACAAGCAAAATAAAATATTTAAATATTATCTGTGCACAAAAACGATCTCTAAAAGATACCCAATTTCGATTATAATCATGGATTCTATGCAGATGTAATAGACAGCTGGATTTACTTCATATTAATTTATGTATGTCATGCTAGCACTTCAGCTGGCTATAATTAAATCTCGGGCAACTAAATGATATTTTCAGCTTCCATTTATTTTACACAGCGTCAACAGATGCTTCGCCAATGCGTTCATCTTGTGCAAATACGAGTATCAAGGAATTTAACAAAAAAAAGAGTGAATAAATTAGCCACAAGTGCTCAACTAGGAGATACCCTACAACTGTGGCTAAAATATATGTACATACATGGTTATAAGCATGGTTCCGGTGGTTGCCCCCTGGAAAACATATTTGTACATTTATCCAGTTGGTATTTTATTACCTGACAGTGCAGTCTATTGTTTTGTCTAACAACAATTGGAAATTAATATTGGTCAGACTTTTCTTTGTCATTTCTTTTTGCACACACACTTTACTTTCTTTTTAATGAAGATTCGCAAAAAACAGAGTCATAGACCTGTTTTATGTTCCTGTCAGCGATATAAGCTGCTCATTAAGTTGTATATAATGTAACTATTGAATTGCGAATTATATGAGCTTGGTAAGTTTATTCACTCATGAGAGCGAGTCCAAAATCCCAATTTAAATTTTCAATTTGAACATAAAATAAATCTAGTGCTTATTAGGATTATAGTCAAAATATAGTTCTCGTAAATATTATTATTAATATTATAGTATCTTTTGCCCTGGCTAATCTAACCTATTATATCTTTCTACTACAATTAATGGATTATTGAATCAACGCGAGTGTAAAACGCAGTACGGGGTATCCGATTCTTAATCACCTTTATTCATTGTTGGGGTCGTGGCTGTGGCTGTGGCTGTGGCCGGGATGACGAATAAGGTGTTGCTGGTATGCCGAAACGGCCGAAACGCCTAAATCGCCTGAAACGCTGTGCAGATTAATCATAGAGGCCCACAACAAAGGTGTACTCGTATCTCGCATTGCATTGGGATACATTGGAATACATTGGGATACATTCTTTTGCGGCAGCCGTTGATCCGCTGTCACTTGTCAGTCAAAACAGCCAAGGCATTAAACGACCTATCACAAAAGTTTAAAAATAGACTACTATACTACTATATATCGCCGTCTTGGCCATACTGTAGACGTAACACTCATGTAACACACACACTCAGCCCGTTGTCAGGCTTAATTCTTAATTCTGATTATTGTTGAGTGTTGAGATGGCAGCCGGTTAGATACTTTTGCATAAGACAGCAAAATGTTCGCAACTTGTCAAAACTTGTATGGCTTTTAAATGACGATCGTCTGTTTGTCTGTCTGTCCGTAGGCCTACTACAAAGGCATACAATTAATTAAAATTTGTTTACTCATATTCTATTAAAAAAAATCTACAAATATACAAATGTCAATATCAATTAAACTTACTTCAAAAATACTTTACATTTGATTTTCAATATTTTTGTACAGTTTATGTATTTTGTAAGAATCAAAACGACTTCTTATAAACCCAAATCCGTAAAAGTGTAAAGAAAAGTCGGTGCTTTACGCTTTAATTAAATTTTCTCTGTGTACTAACGTATTTACGTACGAGAATTCATATACTCATACAGAAAAATATTTGCGGCTTTGCTGGGTTTTCGTTTAAACGCTCGTTTTATCTACAGTTTTTTTTTTATCTAGTACCTACTTTGTAAACAAACAAATAATAAACTAGCAAACAACATGCAAAACATTTATTAAGATGCGCATATGTACTTATACAAAAAAAAATGTAAATAACTGTTCATATTAACTATATTCGTGGAATTGCGAAAAAAATTTAAATAAAAAATAAAAAGTAAGAGTGTTGCATTCGAGTTTTACGATATTAGTCTTATATGTATTACTACAATTATTTAAAGTAATTTAATTATTATATAATGTAAATATTTGTGTAATTACTATATCTATCAATTCTATCTCAATATATGGAAAATAGTATATGTATTAGAAAAATAAATAAAAATTCTTAGACAAAGAACAGATATTTATTGTATAGAAATCAAATCAAAACTGAAATTCGATCAACTAGTTCAAGTGCACTTCGGTTATATAGAACAGAATATATGTAAGCTTTCGTTGTCTAGCGGACTTATAAAAAAAAGGTATCAAAATATAAGCTAAGTCGAATATCAATAAAAACATATTAAATTTATGATAACATATCAACAAAAAACTTGGCTACTGTGTATTTTCTAAAAACTGTAAAAATTCAATCAAAAATCAATTGAGTTATAGATTTATCTCCAAATATTAACGATACAAATTTGGAATTGTAAAGTTGTGAATACATTTTGCAAATTGAATTTATTGCGTTTGAATAATTGTTTGCCCTAATTCGAGATGTCAATTTTTAATGTATGTATTTTTGCATAACTAATTGGAGCACTCTTATTTCGCCAAAAGAAAATGTTTAATCCGTTAATCTTTTTTAAGCCACAAACTAAATGAAAACAAAACTTTTACCACAAGTTGCCGTCAGTGAATAGATTTTATACATATTTCCTCTAAAATGACAAATAAGTAACTATTGATACTCTGTAATTATTTCAATGGACAAAAAGTGTATTCCAATAATATCGACTATTAACAAACATAGTCTAGAACAAATAAATAATAAAAAACAAGCGATACTCTAAGGAGAGTATTCAGTCGGCGGTATTCCACAGCAGTTAGCAGTTCCTTCTTGTTTTGTATTTTTCAGATTGAGCAAAGTTGATTAATTAGTGAATACAGCCATGCAATCTGCTTCAGTTTCAGTTTGAGTGCCAGTTGGGCAACGTTTCACTTTTGATTTTCGATTAGGCCCACTCAAAGTTGTACTTTCACGACCTTTCCTTAAAGGTGACCTCTCGGTTCAAATAATTCAACGTTTAAACGATCGAGCACACTCAAAGTAATGCACAACATTCAATTAGTCCATTTCCGATTTGTCTGCCAAATGTTGTACATTTTTTTGGTTGCCTAAACAATACTGCGGAACTTAACTTGATTTTAGTTTTTATGAAAATTATCAATATTTTGTTTTTTTGCTTTGCCTTGCTTGCTACATCAAATGAAAAGAAAAAGCATTATTGTGTTTTGGTTTTGTGATGAAAATCATAAGATAAAGAGCAGGAAGATGCCAAAAATTGAAACACACATCAGGTCGAAAGGAAAAACACTTGTAAATGTCTTTTATGATCACAGATTAATCGTGATATTGTTTGGTAATTATATTTTGAAATGTGGCATATGAACCAAGTATCTTTGTTATAAATCTTTCAAATATAGCAGAGACTAAACAGTTGCTTAGAAAAGGGAAGAGTCTCTTCAGCTTTAATCGTCACTTCCTAAAATCAAAAAAATATGATTGCAAGTCTTTAACCATATACTTTTCATTACGCTTCCACCTTTCCAGCTTTCTTTGCAGGCGGACAGCTTTTGTGTGGGCGCAACTAAACTAAGCGCTGATGCTGACGAGGTCGTGAGTATCTTTTAACTGGGCCTACTACATACGATGCGATATGCGGTGGCAGACTCTGTTTTATTCCAGCTTTTGGCTTAGTTGATCTGTTGGCAAATCCTAACTTGTGCTCTGTAGTAGACTGTTATGAAACTAAACATTTAACAATATTTAGAAGTCTTCTTTGATTTACACTGTATCCTGTATCTTAACTTTTATCATAGATTAAGCTGACAAATCTGAAATGTAAAAGTTTGAAAACTAAACAGCTATTATCAATATAAGTGCAGAATTTAGATTTCGTAGGCTTAAGAATTACAACAAAAAATGGGAGTAACTTTCGTCACGCAGCCAGCAAAATGCAAATACAAAGAAAATCAGAATATGTTTTATTATTTTCATTACATGTTTAGATCTATCTTCTTATCTCTGCTAATAAAGTTTTATTTTTAGTCGTTTATCCAAGATTAAATTGTTTGCTAATGAAATTCCTTTCAAATTAGCTTCTTGCAATTCTATTTTTAGACAGTTTACAGGGTATTAGAAGAACAGCGTAGCTTAGCTAGCTGTGTGTACGATTGCCACAAATCTGATAAGCAGTTAGGAGAGTATTAGAGTATTAGAGAGCAGCATGATACACAAGTCAAAGCTTAGCTTGCGCCAATGCAAATGCATCAACATAAAGCCGAAATACAACTGGCCAGACCAGACCGGGCCTGACTTTTGAGTGTTACTATACTATACCAGCCAGCAATACAGTTTGTCCCGTTGCTCTCCCCGTGTTTCCCCCTTTTGTGCCCAGCATGCGACTAACTAAAGTCTGATCATGGCTTCACCCATTGATGCTAGAGTGCTTGGTGCCTGGGTGCCTGGTTGACTAGCCCCTAGCCCTGGGAGTCTCGCACCGCACCGCATCGTCACTGTCGCGACGTAACATGCAACATTACATGCCTATAATTTGTTTTCACACAGCAGGACGTTTTCACTCCATAAGACATCAGAAAGAGGTCTTAAATGGTCACATTACTGCCATTGCCAACAGCGTTCAAATGGCAACAACTTGTACATAAATACGTTAAATCTACTATGTATGTATATATTTGTATGTATGTATGTAAATGTTAATGCCCGTGGCAACGATGCGGCAAACGGTGGCTGACATCGGGCAGATATTTGATTTTCTTGTTGAATGATTGTGCTGTAAATTGCTGTGCCATTCATTTATCAGTTGTGTTTAGAAACAATTAGCCAATATAGATAATAATAAACATTAAAATAAATTAAGTTATTTATTATTGGCCCTAGGCATGATTGCGGCTGAATTATATGATATTGGAAAGAAGCAACAACAACAATAACAAGACTCAGTTAACTTGGCTATTTGGCTGCTTGGCAAAGATCAACTGGGCTCAAACTGCAGTTAATACGAGAACTTTGCGCCACTTGCCAAATAAAAGGCCAATATTGTTGGCTTTATTGAAAGCTTAAGTAAAATACTCAATTAATTGAATTAAATAAATATAAAATTCAAAACAAAAAATGTATTTATTTTTATTTAATTGCCAAAACTTAAAGTTAAAAATAAAATCTTTCAGATACATTGTGTTCACGTCACTTTAAATCCCAATATATTGCTTAAATTGTATCTTTAATTTTATTTTGTTAAATTTTGTACAGTGTTTTAAGCTGATATTTAAGCCTTAGTTAGTCAAATTGATTTAATTAAATAAAAAAATTCAAATAAATGTATTCTTTTATTTCTAGAATACTTAAGCTGATACTTAAGCTATATTTAGTTAGTCAAATATGTGATGCAACTAACTACAAAATTCAAATAAATTTATTCATTTATTTTTATATAATTACAAACGATTAAAGTTAAAGATACAAACACTGAGATCCATTGGGCTGAACTAATTTTAAGCCGCAATTGATTGTTTAAATTGTACCTTTACTGTTATACTCATTGCTAGCACGTCTTCTTTTTTTTCCTTTTTCTGTTTTTGAATAATGTGTAACAGTTAATAATGAAAGCCAACGGGCAGGCAGCTTACTTAACCAGCATGCCACCAAGCAGACAAACACTGTACAGCAGCCGACGACGAGCAGTCAACAGTCAACAACGGCATGAAAATGTACGAGTATCTTCAAAATACACTTATGCTGCCTTTTTACGGCATATCTTTTACTTCTTTGCCTGCACTTGAGTATCTTTTTTGAGCATTCGTATTGCTTGCTGCTGCTGCCGAAGCTGCTTTTCGTGTTGTTGTTGTTGTTTGATTTTTTTTTCGCTTTATTTTGCTTTTTTTGTTTTGTTTGGTTCTTTTTTTTTTTGGCCGCCTTTTTTATTTTTGTAAATGAAATGAAATCGAAATATGGGTCGGCACTCGCTCTGACTGACTCTGACTGTAGTATTATTGCCGTATCCAAAGTACCATGATCTTTCTTTCTGCCAGCATGAGAGCATGAACTCAAAACACAATTCCATCACATTGGCGAACCAAATAAATATCATATCATATTGATACCAATACTTTCAATACAAATTAACAAAATTATTGAGACAATACAAAAACCAATAACTTATTCACCTACTTTTCGAGCACTTAAGTTTGTTTATCTAAGCCCGCGCGACATTATCAAATTTAAACTTTTATCCGTTTATCCAATTTTTAGCAAAATACCACAAAATAGACATAAGCACGAACTAGTTGCATTTTAAATAACCGCGCAACCTTTGACACTGTCGCATTTGTATTACAATACATTTATCATGCTTTCGTATCTTAAATAAAAAGTCGCTCAAATTATATTTTATCCGCAACACCCTCCCGAGTACGACCGTTGTCGAGCGCGTTCGATTGCACTCTATTACAATTCTTTCCTTACAACAGCTGCCGTTGCCGCCTATCGATAAGTTTGCCGGCTCTTTCTACAGGGCTGGATAAAATAAATGAATGCTGTTGAAATTTGAATACATTCCAACAAGTTTTATTTTTAGCAACTCTTTTTGCTGTCATAGAGTTAATGAAAAATTAAATTAAATATAAAAACAAGTGTAAAATGTATAATTTATCAAATTCTGCAACAAAGCACATAAACGCTAAAAAAAAACAGCTTGTGTCCACGGTTGCCACAACTGACGTTATTGCGCCAAAAGTGGCTCTTTTTTTTTTAATTTGGCTCATTTTTTTGTTCGTTTTTGGCTCAATCAGATATTTTTAGGTGAATGAAAGCTTTTTAGACACTGTTTTAGACACTTAACTGTTAATAACAATAATAATATGATAATGTAATCGTCGGTACAGCTGTTAACATGTTAATGCAATCGTCGCGACGATTACGTCAAGTTGGCATTCCAAATCGAACGACACTTTCTGTTACTGTTAAACTTGAGATGAAGATTATATATCGATTGTTCGCTGTATGATTATTTTCGAAGTAATTTACTTTATCTCTTTTTTTTCTATAATAATTGTACATTCAGTAAAATTGTTCACGACAATTTATAATGCTATTGATATATTTAATTAATTTAAGCAATTCGGTTTTTTGTAATTAATTTATATCCAAAGTTAATAAAAACAGCATACCTTCTTCTTTTCGGTAACATGGTCACACTGACACAACCTGACAGTCTCAGGCAGTGCTGCCAACTCTTTCAGGCAAAAAAATGCTAAAGTAACCTTCCAAACCTGCTAGAAACGGCTAGATCAAATTCAAAAATAGCCAGAAAGAAAGCCATTTAGTTTTGATGAATATTTTTGAATATATTGTTATTTGAAAATTGATAGACAATTATCGAGCTCAATGAAATCGATATTCTCCTCAGCAGTGTACGAGTCGTTTGTACCAATCATTTTTAAGTACTTTTGTGACACTTCGAAGTTGTGGCAACATTTATTTGACCGTCGTAATCCATAACTGTGAATATAAATTAGTTTATGTTTAATAAGAAGTTAAAGTTTTTAATATTGTGTTAAAATTATTAATAACCGTATGTGTCGAGATCATTGAGTTTTCAGGTTCGATTTTACAATGTTCATCGTTTGACCACGGCAGCGATAGTAAGTTAAAGACAAAAGAAGCTAACGCTTTAAATCGGTGATTACCCGCCGAATCCACATAACTGTTTGCTTCAGCCCAAAATTTTACGGTGCAATCCGTATTTTCCCATTTTAAAAGATGTATATTGTTGTACTGCAGAAGGAGCTGTTCAATCTGAGGGACAGGCAGTTTGAAATGCTCTAGGATTTTAATAACAGAGCCCTTTTTAGCATTCAAAATAAGAGGCCAGTTTGATTTTCAAAAATGTCAAATATCCCGCCAACAGCTTAAAATTTTTCCTGCATTTGACAGTTGAAAAATGCCAGATCTGGCCGGTAAAAGGCTAAGTTGGCAGCACTGGTCTCAGGGCGTTGTCAACATTGGAGTAATAAAAACTGGCGTCGTATTTGCATCCGCAACATTTAATTACAAATATAAATAAAAGCAACGACATAAATAATTGAAAATGGTTGTGTTGAGCTCCTGTTGGTCACCCATTATTTGGTCAAATAATGTGCGCACGGGCAGTTATGCGGTTGCCGCGTACACCGCCGCATTAAGTGTAGTGATGATTACACTTATTTGTTACATGCTTGCTGGGGGAGAATCTGGCCAATTGTATTCGCCGTTGTTTGAAACGGACATAAGATCATCTATGCCGATAGCAGGTGGCTTTTTTATCATATACTTTATATTGATTATAATTGCATCCTACCTGGTGTACTATGGAATTAAAATTAAGTGAGTGCCTTTGACTTTGCCATGAGAATTTCAACTGTTTACATATTGTAATTATTTGGTTTTAATTTCAATATTCACAGTACTCGTGGTTGGCTGCTGCCTTGGCTATTCTTAATTGGACTCGCCATTCTATTTCAATTCTGTTGGAGCCTTTGGTTGATTGGCGGCTACTATATATACGTGAGTATACAACTAGGTTTATACGACAGCTTAAAACGGCTTTGGTGCTAACTCAAACTTTACTTCAACTTAATTATATTTTTACCAGTTGGAACAAACATTCTCGGCGCTATTGAACTTTGTGTGGACGGCCTACAACGTAAGTTAAGCAAACAATCGTATAATGAAGCAATTATCTAATAGAAATTACAAATAATTTCAGGTATACTGCTGGCTCGTCGTCTTCTCGCAATATCAAATCTTCCTGATGTGTCAAAATCCAAACATCGAACTATTGATGCCTTAGAGACAGCATCTATGCCAAAACACTTGACATTTCTCGAATATTTTCAAAGCATTTTCTCTATTTTTTTTTAACTGAACAATTGATTAATCCGTCCAATATCAGCATTCCCGACCAGACGTGTCTTTTATACATTAAATATAAATAACAAATTTACAAATATATCTATAGTTTATACAAGACCAATAATCATATTTATATAAATACAAATTTCTATTTTATTTAAGAAATATATTACAAGTCCGGCTTCACACTGGAGAGTTACGTATATGGCTATATATTCAGGTGTCCGTGGGATAACTGGGCATTAGCTGGGTGTCCGTGGTCTCAATTTCTTATTGATTAAATCCAATTTAGCCGTGTGCCTTAAATTAACTGTCCCAGTTTCTACGTTTTCACATTTAGAATGAATGTTAATGTTTATTAAATTTAAGCTTATACAATAAGGTAGCGTAAATGTTTATACAGATACTTGAAATCAAAATCGGCAACCTCGAATCACTGACAATAGTGTATGCAAACGGGGGGCATAAAGATCAAATAAACAATCTTAAGTTCAATTAGAGAAAAGGGGGGATGTTTACAATAACTACAATATTTTTTAGAAGCAAATAATTTACATAGTGTGTAGGGCCAAGAATTAATATCTAATTGTAACGGCTTAGTGTTCAACACAAAACTGTAATAACAACACGATTTAAGTTTTCTCCTCCTTTTCCTTGTTGTAGCGCTCGAGTTCCTTTAAGAATTGCGCCTTCGGCTTCATAACGTTGGGTCTTTCACCTCGACAATTGGGGCAGAACCATTTACCCTTCGGCTTCAGCACAAGGGATACGCATGAGAAGTGGAACCACTCGATGGGGCACAAGTCGTTGTCGCACAGAATCATTTCTCCAAAAGATATCTAAACAGATGACATTGAAATGCATTATTCAAGTTATATATTTGTTGAGATTAACTGAATGACAACGCACCTGATTACAAACGCAATATGTTGGCTCGTCGGGATCAATGGGCTCTGGCGGCGGCGTTTCTTCGCGCGCATTTGCTGCTGTATTCGATGCGCCAGCGCCACGTACTTTGCGTTTCTTTTTCTTGCCCGAGTTGTTTCCACCACCACCACCACCACCACCGTTGCCAGCACCTCCGCCAGCTGCTCCACCGGCAGCAACTCCGCCCGACATCTGTACATGACTTTTACGTTGGCCACCGACACCAGCAGCAGCGGCGCTGCTCCCAATGGAACCTTTGCGTTCACTATTCCCATTTCCACTGCCGCCAGCTTCATTTGCCGAATTTGATTCGTTGCCGCCCATTTCAGTGGAGCTGCCATTATTGACTAAGCTCTCATTGCGTCTTCGCGAGCGTTTGCTTCCCGATCGCTGAAGATCGCTTGCGCCGCCACAATAACTGCCATTCAAACCGTTGCCACCATTTCCAATGTGGCTGGTACGATCATAGGTCGGCGTTGAGTTTCCTCCATTGCCACTGACAACACCCACTGTCGCCGGTACACCGACAACAGGACCAAAGGCAACTGTGCCGTAATGGTCCTTGGTTGCGGAATTTCCTCCGCTTCCCACGACTCCGCTGTTGTTTAACCCACTGTTGCCGACGCTGTTCGCTTGATCACACATTGGACTCTGCAGCCTCTGGATCTTTGAGGGTGGGCCATCGTCGAGCAGTATGTACGGATCACGGTCATTCTTCAGGTCAAGAATCAGCTGGTCGTTGTCCAATTGCCTCACCTTCGCATCAATTATCTCCTGCAGATGATTGACAATCTGCATTTTTTCATCACCCAGCTCCTGTGCCTGTATTAGGCTCTGATGCATACGGTTCATATATCGGGAGCGACGGTAGCTGTCTCGTGAGTTCTGATGGGACACATAGAGGTCATAGTAATGGTCCACATCGCGTATTAAACCTATTGGGAGCATGGAGTACACATTTGTATGTAGGTTAGGTGGCACATTTGAGGCGGACGCCATTTTATTCTAAGTTTACCTCGGTAGTGAACATCGATGTCGCGTATTCTCGACAACTGGCGCTGCACATCATCGGGCAGATTCTCAACGGAATCCAAGTAATTGTCCACATAAGTGGCTGAGTTTATGGCCTCCGATTCGGATGCAATCATTGTGTTGTGTTTGCAAGTCGTCCACTTGCTTACTGCGGCGCTACGACACTGACTCTTATACTTTGGCAAGGTTCATTACTGACAAGCCTTCAATTACATGTGTAATTTTCGTTTTAGATTTGTTTTAGCACTGCAAATAAAAGTTTCAATTTTTTAAGATGTTGCGACTGTACGCTTGTATTTGTGTGTGTGCGTGTGTATAATTTATGTGTTGTAAAACAACAGTGTATTGTGGGGGATTGCAATTGTATTTGTCTGTGTTGGAAAACACCATTATGTTGATTTTAACTTATTTAATTTTCTCATTGATGTTACAGAATTAAAATGATATATTGCAACATTTCTTATATTAAAAATTTATTTATTTATTAAGCATGATTTGTTGTTAATAATGAGTTCTTATTAACATAGCTATCGAAAAAAGTATTGAAGGGTAACAGTTGAGTAACAGTTGTTAGCAGTGTGACCATCAGTAATTTAGGAACTTGTACCATTGATAGACAGAGTTTAAAATGATCAGGCGCACAATTTAAATAAAATACTTTACTTACCAATTGTTTAATTTTTCAAAAGAATAATAGCTAATTAAACCATTTAAATCAGTAAATAATATTTTAAACATAAAATGCAATTGTGACCAAAAATGGATATCGTTCTCTTCTGCGAACCAACGGCAAACAATATTTGGGACTAAACGAACGAAACGAACGAAAAAGACAACTGTTCGTTCACTTTAGTAAATAGTTCAATCGAACTTGATCTGAACGATTCAATTCGACTTTTGCTCTCATTCTATTTCGATTGAACGAACTACAAGACGCGTTTTTGCCCGGTCTGCATTTGTGTTCATTTTAAAATAAAATTGTTTATATTGAATTCGAGTTAGTTGCTTATCTGCAGTTAATTAAATCAAAGATATAGCTTGAAAGTCAAAGTAAAGAGTTGAAAGTAAACAGAATGATTGCCAATTTGGATATTACCGACAACAAATCCAGCACCAAGTAAGTTGTTTTAATTTTTATGTGCTTTAATATTTTCCTTGTATTCCTTGCACACATACATGTCCACATTTTTTGCAAGTGAAGTGCATAAAACCCTTTGCCAAAGTCCTAATGGCTGCCGGCATGCTTAAATGTTTGTATGTGTGTGTGTGCAATTACTGTGTGCATGCGTGTGTATAATTCATAATGTAATAAACGATCGGCTTTGTTTTATCGACAGAGGCTTAGTATATATGTAGCTACATGACTTTAATTAAAGACACCAGTGCCTTTAATTGGTCATTGGTGCAGTTCATAAAGATTTCTTTGTTTCCTGCATGTATGTTTGTGAGTTACACATACATATATGAATATATTTTTGCATTTATGTATGTAAGTATGCTCAGCTGCCAGGCGCGACTGGACATTTACGATCAACTCGCCTTTATCGAATTTATACTTGCTATCCAATGTACATACACATGCACATGTCAACTTATTCCTTTTACAATAAACACCACCATTTACTACATATTTATTTGGAATGCACCCAAAACCATAGCAGTGCAGTTAACGCCCTTGACAACCATTTCCTTACTCGTATATACGTATACATATGTACCTTATATACTTGTATGTTTGTTTGTATGTATGAGTATCGGGTTTGCTTATCAGTTTCCGACCCCTGCTGACCAATTTAATATTTGAGTGTGGGTTCTCTTCCTTGAATATCGGTTTGTTCACTGTCAAAATTAACATACACAAATATTTACCTAAAAGCATTTAGGGAATTATCTAAAAAACCCTTCTTTGTTTCCGAGTATTTTTGCTGATAATCCAAATAACCATACATATTTATATGTATGTTTATGTATATCTATCATTTCCACATACATACATACACATATCGTCTGATCGCACGCTCCACATTCTGTGTTGTTCTAGAAGCTCAAAGAAGATGGAATATCCCGCTTCCAGACTCTGTTCCAATTCTCGCATTTCACAGTAAAAGATTAATGCTTGCTATATAATATATTTTAGATAACGATTTACATTTTAAAGTTATTTTGTTCATGTAAATAGCTAAAAAGTCAAACAAAACGTTTCGCCTGCCAACGTTTCTCTTCTCCGATAAAGTCTAGTTGACAGAGGTCCTAATTTGGTTGCCACCACTGTACAAGTTGGCTGAATCGATGCGTTTTGAGTGCAAGCCTCTGTACAGTCCATGTAGCTCAATGGGACACGTTGACTTTAGTGTGGGCGGGTGCTTCATATTGTATTTGTGATTAATGACGGACATGAACAACAACCCCGAGAATTGACCGGGTAGTTGTATATCTATTGCAACCCTAGTGTAGCTTTATTTATTATTCTAATGATTCGTATACCCTGTATGCTTTATAATTGGTTATGAAAGGACAATATTCCGTTGCTATATATATTTTTCGACTGAAACTGTTCTGCTCGATCTATATACAAGAGTGCTTGATTGATCTTGCGGTTGTTGTCCTTTTGACTCATCTTGAGATAAACAGAAGCATAGAAAGATAAAGATAAAGCAAGGTAACTGCTTGCAGTTTCGAGATATTCATACCTTTTCCAATAACATCAGTGTAGGTGTTATTTTGACATATGGACGTATAGGTAAATATGTGTGAGTGCCTGTGTGTGTGTGAGTGTTTGGCAAGCTAAGAGAGCACGAAAATGCATAAGCGCGTCAGTCTCTTTCATATGCTGCTTACTTACAGTATAGCGGTAACTAGTCACGAGAAGCGCAACCAGCAGAAAAGTGCATTGAACCTGGATCCATAGCATGTTGTTACCGGCTTAGACCTTGCATGCTAGTACGTGCCATTCTGTTCTTGTTTTTGTTGTTTGATTTTCTTTCTTTATTTTTTTTTTGTTTGTATTCTGTCTAACAATTGTGGATTTTGATTGTCATGCCTGGGTCTTAATTGAGGTTCTGTAACTAATCGACATATAGAGGAGGAGACTAAAGAGAAAGAGATGGAGAAAGAGTGAACGTTTTACTAATAAGCAGGGCGCACCCGTCTGCAGTAGGTACATACATACATATACTAAACACACTCACACACACAGACTAAAACGCACCACGCAAAATGATTCATCGGTAAGTGTTTCTGGCGGCTAAAAGATCCCGACCCGATACGAGGAACCCAACAACGTTGAAAAACTCAAATGCGGTTGCTGACTTAAAATGAGCGCGTGTCAAATCAATGAATCTGTAAAACATAACATGACAAAATATTAGAAAATGCTTAAATGCAATAATAATAAATATGTTTCTTCTACTACAGTAATGGCACATAAAATAAGACCTAGGAAAATTTGCAAAAATATATTTGCTTTCAGTTTCTTTTAGTAAAGATTTAAAATGAAAGCACATATAGTTCATACAATTTTAGTCAAATTTAGTTAACTTAATTACTAATACTGACATGAAACTGACAAAAGAATCGAAATAAATTATAGATTTATAGATAAAGTCAACTTATAAAGATTTGAAATCAAATTTAAAATCTATGTAGTTTATTTCCAATGCCAATGCGTCATGTGTTCACATTTTGTATGTCCTTACATGGCGACAGTTCCAGCGCATTAATTTTGTCATTTTTTGTTGTTGTTTTGTTGAAAGAGAGATACAAACGCTTGGCTGAGCAAGAGCCGCCCCAGTCCGATGCCATTTGGAGGCCATATGACGCGTCTCCCTTATTCTGGTAGACCAATTGCTTCAGAAAAATAGTTTCTTTAATTGCTGAATCATTCGCAGAATAAATGTTTTATTTGAGTATTACTTCCAAATTCTTGACAAAATAGCACAGCCTTAAATGCCAAATTTAATCTACTGAAACAAAGCTTATTTTAAGAATTATTTCTTGAAATAATAGTAAAATTACCTTACATGGATTGCAATTGGAAGAAAAACTTTGCAATCAATCAGATTTGACTCGACAAGATCTTGAAATACCTTCGCATCTGTTTACAAAACGATCCAAATGACGCACAAAGAGACTTGATCAAACCTTTTGTTCAGAACTTGGTTGCAAATGCAACCACGTCAGCCCACGGAAAGTCAGCGACAACATATGACAATGACAAAGACGAAAGGGGCGTGGCAGAGTGTCGGGAGATAATTCAGACTTGAGGCTGAAAGTAGAATTTCGCATACAAACTACGACGAAACAAAGGGAAATTTATATAATTAGGAGGTAGGAGTGGCAAAGCAAAGCAGCTGTTGTCTGCCAGACAAGACTATATATTATGACGAGAAGAAATGCTCTAGTTGAGAGTACTCGACTAGGATGTACCCTGTATGGCCTACAAAACAAATGTAGAGTCGCTAAAGTCGACATTTGAAGCCATATCCTTCATGTATTTAAAATGATATACATTATATTATCGAAAACTCAATCTATACAATTTGATTGCCTTATCATACCCTTTTCGTATCGATTTGATGTGTACAGGGTATAGTAAACAAACTGGGGCGCAGGTTGAGAAACAGGTTCGATCTCGGCTTTCTTTATTCTGTATGTATTCTGCGACTCCCAGTCTCAAAGGCATAACAGTATGCAAATCGAAAGAATTCGCACACGTAGCATAGAAACAAGGTGTGATTTATAAGCTCTAATCTGGATATAAATTGGATTGCTGATAATGATTTATCTCAGCCGATAAACATCAGATTGCGACAAATGTGCACTGTGTGCAATAATAATAATTATAATTATTATTATCAATATTATGTAATTTTATTACTAATGCTAAGTACACACGGCGTCTAAGTGTGTCACATTTTAATGTCACAACGTCACATTCAATTTGAGTAACAAATTCTTAGTCACAGGAATGAATACTCAATGTGAACAGTGTGAATTAGTGGTGTAATATAAATTTGGACATCAAGTTTGAAATCCGTATTTTAAAATAATCCATGAATGCAAAAAATGCAGTCAGATTTTAAATCATCTTATTAGTTTTCAAGTTTGAATTGATTTGAGATTTTTGTTGTTAGTCAACTGATGCACTGCTTTCAAGCAGTCAACACAAGCAGTGCAATTTAGCCGATACACAAACCACAATCTCGCAGCGCAGTCTATCTTTGCAATAACAGTATTAAATAAAATTCATAAAAAGAAAAATTTGTGTTTTTAATAGTTTTTAATTAAAATATGGCTAAAACGTAGCTATTTAATCCTGCAAATTCGTATTTTGATACATTTTTTGAGTTGCGTTACAAGCAGTATCGCAAGCAGTACACATTGCTGCTCAACCGCCTGGCAGTATAACAGAATATAGAAAGCAGTGTGTCAAAAAATAATGTAGCATACATATTCCGAATGCTTATTACAGTTTTATTAATAAAGTTGTGAAGTCGCTGACTAAGAACGAGGCACAAATGATTTGGTAGGTAAATCACAGATCATGTTCGCTTTAAATTCTTGATTTTATTTTTTCCTTGGGATAACGTATTGAATTTTGTTTACATGTGCTTAAAAGTGCAAAACACTTAAACGATGTATCGAAGTGGCTCTAAAATACACTGCTTGTAGAAGAAAATAAAAACTCGGGAATCTACTCGAGTATTTGAATTCATTAGACTTGCAAGTAGGGTATAGACAAGTCGGGCCAGCAATTAGTGAACCTTTACTTGTTGCTTAATACTTCTGGAGCACGTCTTGACTCTAAGAAAACGTAACTTACTTTTTGAACACACCTCGTAAATAACATTGTAAGATTACATTTTAATTTTGTTGTTTCTATTTTGAATCATTTTAATCTGACATTTCAAAGAATTGCAATTAAAATGAAATTGGGCATCTAACAGATTAATTTCAACTGAGAAAAGTCTTTTATCTGACGTGATCATCGCGGCTAAGCTGAAAAACTGGCCTAGCTGTGTATCAAGTCTGAAGTAGTTAATTTTCCAAAACAAATATACGATGCACATTCGTACGTACGTATGTTTGTATGTACTTACGTACGTGTGTGTGTATATATGAATTATATGTTGGTTGAAACGTGCCCGCAAAGCTCTTTAACGAAATGTACCATTTAATTGTTTTCAGAGAAAGAAAGAGAAAAGTCTTTTGACTGATTTAGAAGGTGCCCAAAACTGATTAGTGCTTCATTATATTTTAACAACAGTTTTTTCGGCTATGCCGTATTAAACACGCAAAGACTGTAACAAATTCTATCCAAAAAGTTGTACTTTGTGCACAAACTTTGAGTTGCCTTTCACTTTTCGCTCAATAAACAAATAAAATTTCCCCCCATTTTGGCCAGTTTTATTTATTTCGCCGTTCAGTTAGTTAAATGCGAATTATTCGCTATTAGATCTCGATTGAATTCTTTGTCTTACCATTATCTTGACGAATTTATATCCTGGCATTCGTAATTCGTTCATTTACAGCTCTCCAACACATTATCCTATCCAAGTTAATTGCACTAAATGGGCTTTTTAGCCAAGTTATTTGTCAACAATCATTTAGCCAATGACATTGAAACAGCATCGAAAGCAGAGTATAGGATACTGCAGCATATACTTGACTAGCAGATACCCTGTAACAATAAGCACTCCATCTATAAACTCCATACGTATATACCCATTCTATCAGTTGCGCATCCATTGAAAATACAACAAAAACAAGATTAATTAAAGTGCGTTTCATTTCTATTTACGATCTGATTGCTTCTGTGTACATCATGACATGACAAATACTTGATATGGCCTCTCCTAAATATAGGAATTTGAACTTTTAAATGATCCGCCTCTATAAATCACTTAATGTTCCACAAAATCCCAAAGCGAGCAATATTTGAAATTACATTTAATTGAAAACTCAATCGACTGCCTACAATCATTTCAACTCTTTAATTATTATTACAGTTAACAAAGAGAATACTTTTAATTAATAGTTCACGACTGAGAGACACTCTGTAAATGAGTGCAAATGACCTGAAATACCCCAAAAAAAATACACATGCATATGCATTCACTTTTGACATTTGAATTATTGAATAACTTTTGTAATTATTAACCAATCGTTATGTAATTTTGAACATTTCACTCTAACACACACGCACACTGGGCTGTGGTAAAGTAACATGTATCCCAGCCTCCCAAACTTTGCATTTGCTTATTTCTTACTTAATTTTTCTTCGTCAGCTCATTATCTTTGTTTTCTTGTTGTATGTAGTCACGTGACCTACTCGCTCTTGCTGTTGAGAGATTCATATTCATAAAGACATATATTTATTTATACTTGCACTCATAAAGTGCACAATATTCCTAAAATAAGTCAAAGCACTTTAAAAGGCAGGAAATAAAACTTTTTTATTTTGTTATGGAAATTGTCACAGTTTTCTGTCCCTAGTATAAATATAGACAAATTTGATGATAATATTTCATTCGCTGAAATGACAAAAGCATGAGAGGTCAACGACTTGACTGAGTTTTTAAATTAACAACAATTATTATATCAGCAAGAATATTTCACCCCAAGAGAGAGCGAGCGAGATAAGTAAAATAATTCGGAAGTGTTGAGACAAAAGGAGATCAGTCTGCCGACAAAATAAAGTACAATATATGGAGTACTCTTGATAACAGTTGATATTTCCTTTTGTCTTTCACTAGAGTACTACTGTGAAGAAGGAAGGCACAAGAGCTCTGAGTATACTTTTAATACTCTCACAAAAAGTACATTGTATGATTTTGTCACGAAGAAAATACATATTTTTTGCAATTTATTCAATTTTTAAAGTCTGCTATTGAAAACTTTTGTTTATTTAACGAAACTTTTCGAATTGCCATTGCTTAATCTGATATTAGGGCATCAAATGTTCGGCACAGTGATAGTAGCTTTTTTCACATGAAGTTTATAGTTCGGGATTGTAAGTTTTGGCTAATTATTCCACTTAATCTCTGGCTTTAAGTGTTTTAGTCAGTCAATGGCCCGCTCGGTTAATTGCTGGGTGAAATGCAGTGAAAACTGTGTGCCTTTTCTACGTACTAGACATATGTGGAAAATGTTGAATGTTGACCAAAAGGTGACTAAATTTAAGGCAGCAAGCAAAAGCACAAAAAAGAAATGTTGTGCCCAAAGCTATAATTAAAATGGACAAGCAAAAAAAGACGAAAAACAGAAAGAAAAGTTGCCTGAGTTGTGAGAGCTCCAATTTTTATCCCATGCACACATAAAATGGGTAAAAGAAATGTTATAAAACTAATAAGAGTTGAGCTACTCTAACAATTAAGTATGCCTCTTATTTATATACGTATTCTCATAAATTTTTCTCATGAATTTTTAAATGAAAGATTTATGATTAATCGATGGTTTGATAAACAATTTGAACCATCTAAAAGATATTCTTCTTACCAAACATCTGCTTGTCGAAAGCTCTCGACCAAAGCATTTTTTAATTGTTTTATTGTTAAGTTTGTTGATTGGACAAGTTCGAGTTAGTTTTAAATTGCATCTTGTAACAAATGTAATAAACTTTGGCAACTGTCGATTGTCAGCTGGGCAATCTGGCAACGCCTACAGCGATCCAGAAGGTTTTTATAGTCAACTAAATTCCGGTTGTGGATGGCTATGGAGAGTATTCATTCTCCCCTTCGCAAACAGTACAAAGGAGAAAAAACATGGCAGATTCATGTTTAGATAAGTTTAAAGGCAGACACCCACACAAAGGAAAAGCACTCATAAGTTACTTACTGGAGCCAACTAGGCGATACTTGACAATTAGGCAAAGCATGCCAACGATGAGCAGATGCGACTCCTCCTCCTTCTCTGGAAGACATTACCTATTTTTAACCCAGCCCTGTGGGTTGCCGCCTGTGGGCAATGTGGGCAAGTGCATTCCGCCCGGGCGTTGCACACAGACAGGCGCACAATCTCTCTCTTACAGCTGAATCTCGTCTGGGGATATGGTGTCATGCGGCATGGGCATACATACATACTATGTATACTAGCAGTGTTGTCAGTATATCAACGTCTAAAATGCTTAATCTAATCAGCAATAAAAAAGCTATAAAATAGTTTAAAAAGACATCAAACATGCTTAATAATGTTTTGAATAGTTTTATGCTAAACATTTAACATAAAAATGGAGATTATAGGTATTTAAATACAATATGCCATCTTTTATCTTTATCTAATCTAGCAATAATTATGTATTTATTTGACATTATGTTTTTAAATTAACAATTACTGCTTTAAATTCTGCTGTTCACATAACATTCCTTAATAATATCTGAATTAAAATATGTTTACATTATCAATTATATATTTGTTCTTTTCCCGAAATATAAACTTAACTTATTTGCTAGTCTGTAAAAGTAGTCAAAATGGTCAGATCTCTAGCAAATATAATTTTTTCTAATTTTGTAAGCTTTGCAATTACAAAATACCTAAGCGTAGCTGACAGAAATAGCTAAACTGGCAACACTGCATACTAGATACACACAGACATAGACACAGACATAGAGATGCTTAGCCGGTTCCATCGCCATGGGAAGGCCTGTCCACTTACATATACTGTTTACTTGATAAGCGCTAAGCTAAGAACGTCTTCGCTTCGCAAATTAAAAATAACACAGCGCAACTGAAAAATGCTGGTACTTGCTTCCTGTTGTTCATGGAAATGTGTGCCAAATGTTTTAGAAGAATGAAGAGTCTCAAACCGTACATAGAATGCATGCAACCCATTGAAAGACGACTCTTGAAAATCACTTTGCCACTAGTGCAGATCGAGTTTCTTCTGCAGATGATGAAAGTGATTTACTATGTCGACGTTTTACCATCGAATAGAAGGTGCAATCCGCTGCATAATGTACGTTTATTTCTCAGTCTTGATTTTAAATACCCTACAACTCATTTAAATGGGGTATTAATCGGAAATTTTTTTGGATGCCTTTTCCGAAATGATTATTTTTAAGTGCTTGGATATTTCTGATTATAATACAGGGTAACATCTAGTCTAGCATTATTTGTTCCTTCAATTTTTTCGCGAATAGTTTGTAGAGTCGGCTTGTAATGGACCAACTGTAACGGTAACAGAAAAGCTACGCCAAGAAACACAAGATTACTAGACCTGAACCACTTATACATTTGTAGAATAAGAAAGAGCTACAACTTTATTCGCATAACGAAAATGAAATACCCTCGCTAGTTGATATAAAGTGATGGAAGCATGAGGTACCCTAGCTTTCATTCACACTTGCCAAATAATAAACTGAAATGGATAATTAATTACAATGATCAAGGACTTATAGGTTAAGGTCCTTGAAAGATTACCCAACAACAGTTTTAATGGTCATGTTCTACAAATGTCTAATACTTAGGCTACGAAATGTAAATTTCAGTTTTTTCTGAAATTTTAAAATATTTTCGAAAATATTTAAATTACTTTCTAGTCAGCAATTATCATAAATCTCTAGAGATTTGTTAAACACACCGTTGGTATTCACAAATCTCTGGAGATTTTGACTACAATTGCTGTTGAAAGATATTTCAAATATACATGTGTAAATATAAATATTTAGTTATCTTAACTGAAAATTTCTCCATTAAAGAACCTAACGAATTTCCTAAATAACTAAAAACAAACTGATTAAAAATAATTATAATTAAACAGAAACCAGTAGAGATTAAAAAAAGGACTGCTAAAAACCAAGAAAATATTCTGAGTAGTATCATATTACATACAAAATATTTACTATTTAGACGGCAGCTGTATCTTTCTTAAATAATCTTGGTCTGGCGTCTTCTTAGTTTATGTGAAAAGTCGGAGAGTATCTGCAGCTGTGGTAAAGCCCACTACTTACATAGATGTCAGTATGTATGAGCATACATATGTATATACATACAAAGCAGTGCAATATTTTCCTTGGGTCTGAGTTGAAAGTTGACAGCAATGGGAAAAAAATGAACGAAGAGACCTAGAGAGTGTCGGCTGGGAAGAGAGAAAGATAGAGAGAGTGTGAGAGAGAAAGATAGAGCGGAAAGCAGCTTTAACTTTAATCAGCTGTAGTTTGTTTTTGTTTTTATACGGTAACCAGCCCCAACATGACTCTTCGTGCTCTATTCGTACCGCAAATACACAACGCACGTGTACATAAACACACACACACACATACACGGTGAAGTGTGTGCGCTCTCTCTCTCTCTCTCTATTTCTCTCCGTGCATTTAAGTTACATCTCTGAGAGAGTTGGGGCTTTGTCGCTGTTTGTGTTTGTGTGTTTTGCTTTTTTTTCGGATCGATAAGACTTCTCGTCGCTGGTCGGTTGGTGGAAATAAATGCTTTTCACTTTTCCCGATGCACTCCAGTCGTCAGCTTCATTTCGAAACGTTTGCAACGTCAGCTAACGCTTAAAATACACGTTTATCCGTAGATGGAAAATTGAAAAAAGCACTTTGGGCTTTAATTCTTTGCGGTTAATACTATTGTTGGAGCAAAGTATAACAAGTCTTCCTTTGAATTTAACAATTCTGCGTGTGTGAAGAAATTTAAAAAGAAAAATTAACAAATTAAAATTCAGTTTTGTTACTTTGTGAGTGCTTAAACTTTATCGAAAATGCCGTTTGAATAGAAAATAAAGACTTTGTTTAGGAAAGTTTGCAAATTGTTGATTTTCAATTAGTGAGCAGCAAGAAATATTTGATTGTCCTGTCAAAAAAAAAAGAAAGAACTGGGACTCTGCGGTCTCGCTTTTGCCCCAGCAGCGTTAAGTTATTGATTTTTTAACGTGTGCCACACACACACACAGACACAGAAAGACGATGGTTGCAGCATGCAGCATACAGCATGCAGCATCCAGCATGAGTCATCATCGTCAGCAGCTCTTTGGAAAAGTCTCGTGTGCAACATTTTGCAACTCGTGCATTTCCATTTCTCTCGCTCGTGTGCGACTCGTGCTTTATTTTTTATGTTCCTACTTGCTGCCGCTGTTAAAATAGAATTTGCAAATTTTCACTTGACGTTTTTCTGCAGCCGAAAATTGAATTCCCTTGTGTTTCTAGATTTTTATTGGAATAAAACTAAAGTCACTAACAATAAACGAATAAATTAATTGCAAACGATAACTACATAACAAGTAATTATATATAAATCATATATATAATGGCTGCCTATGCTGCGTTTAAACATGTCGAAATCTATAATGTTGGCAAAGCCAAAAAGAGGTAAGTTTCAAAATGCATATGAGACTATTTTTAGTATCGTATATATATAGAGATACATTTGAATTCTGCTGCAATTTATAGTGCATTCACCTGAGCTTTCGCCATATGTGTGTGTTGTTGTTGGTCACTCAAAAACCCCTTGCCGTGTTCCCTTGTGTGTTGTAATCTGCCGAGAACCTCTTTTTGAGCCCCTACTGCGCTTCTCTTAAGACTCGACAGTTCATTGATTTTTTTGGTTCGCTGTTCACTTGGCCAATCCCTGCTTTTGTTTTTGCATGGCTCAAACCCAAAACCTCGAGGGCGGCCGCCCCTTTCTAACAGTTAACTCCCGACATGGTGTTTTTTTTTTGTTTTTGTTTTTTGGCCTAGCAAAAAACAACAACAAAAATTGAAAGCAAATTGCCTTTGCTTCCGTCTGGGCCGTTAAGAACGCCGCGTACATTGAACTTTCTGGTTTTGTGTAACTCACTTAAAACGTTAGCTTTGCCTTTAAAATTTTCATAAATTTAATTAGCGTTCTACACAATTGTTTTTTATATGCATATACTTAATTATGGCCAGTTTTTCAATGCTAGCAGTTGTCATATATCACAGGTTTGTCCCAAAGTTGGTGTGAAACTGTCCAGTTCCAGTCTCCATTTCTCTCTTTGTCCTCATTTTCTTTGCCTTTTGTTTTGCAAGTGCAGAACTAATTATTGAAAGTACACAGTACCTGGTGGTAATCTGCATGAATACACAGTCAGTCCGACTATTAGTTACACTTTTCGACATGCGCTTGATTCGGATTCGGATTCATCTTTTCAATTGAATCCATTCAGCTATCAGCTACAAATAAATATTTCATAAACATCTTAATTTATTGTATGGATGGATGTTTGTCTGTGTATTTAAGTATGTGTAAGCTTTTCTTTTGGGCCCGGTTTATGGTCGGTAAGTAATTACATTTTAAAGGCGTGACTTTTCCTCGAAGAGCCAGTCGTATTAAATGTACATAGCGCTGCATTTGTTTGTTGTCTGTGCGGCGGAAATCATGACAATGAATTTTTATGGCTTTGTTTATTTGTAATTATTATGCGATTGTCTTCCAAATTGACAATGCACAATGAACATAACTTTTATTAAAGGCATTCAATTTTTGATTGCTGCAACACATTCCTTTTTGCAATTAGTGCGTTCTCTTTTGTCTTGCGATTTTTAGACCCCGTACTTTAAAAAAGTATAGGGGTCTATTAACTTTGTCACAAAAAAAAATGTGCGTAACAGGCAGAAGGAGGCGTGGCAGACCCCATAAACTATATATATTCTTGATCAGCATCAACAGCCGAGTTGATATAGCCATGTCTGTCTGTCCGTCTGTCTGTCTGTCCGTCTGTAAGAGCGCCTAGATCTCAGAGACTATAAAAGCTAGAGACTCCAAACTTGGTATGTAGGTGCGTCTATATTGCACGCAGATCGAGTTTGTTTTATATTTTGGCCCCGCCCCCTTAAACGCCCACAAATTAGAAAATCTTAATTATAAGGACAATTTTACAGATAGACATTCCTAATTAAGCATAGGCAAAGATACTATTACTCTCCATTTTTGCTGAAAATTTCATCGCGATCGGATAATAAACAGCGAAGATATTGAGCAACTAAATTCTCCCTTATTTGCCATACCTTAGCAGCAACAACAATCAATAAATAACTTTAATTACTTTTGTCTTACAGACCAGTAACAATGAAATCTATTACTAGACAATGGATTGTAATGAGCTACTGTGGCGCAGCGTGTAGAGTCGCCCAGTTTTTTTGCTTACATTTTCAGTAGTGTCAGGGGGTCCCGGGTTCGATTTCTGACACGGACAAAATTTTTTTTTGGTTTTTAATATTTTTTTTTTGTGTTATATTGATATTATATATACATTTTGCATTTACATCAATTCAAAATGTTAGTATAATTTATTTGTCCAATAAAATTAATTTGTTAGCAGATGATCCGCAAAGGTTTTGTTTTAATGTTATTTAATTTTAAAAGGATGTTGCAGAAATCATAACTTATATTATATTATTTTAAGCAGTGTTTAATTTTGCATAATAAGTACGGGGTCTCCGACAGTCGAGTACGCTCGACTGTAGCACCGCCGACTAGTTGGAATTCAATAAGAGCTGCATATAATGCATAGTTCTGGTGGAGTACAACAAACTTGTAATATCTGATCGCAAATCAACTTTTCCTTTTACCAATTGTAAATGGTTTTAAATTGTGCGGCTCTATATGACATTCATTTGAAAAACTTATTTGACTATAAAGATACAAATTTCTAAGTAATTCTAAAGAAACAAAACAGATATGTGTTTTATTATGGCAGCATTACATTCCGAATATTTCATAGTTGATTCAAATATATTTTCATCTCTTTATTTACTTATGTAATTTTATTAAAATCTCAGACACACACTACAGATTTGCTTAGAGGGTATGAGCTAAGCAAGTACATCGAACTATTGCTGTTTTGCCTGTTAACATATTTTTGCATTTCCAAATACAAGTAAATCAAGATACTAGCATACACATACAAATGTAAGTTACTATGTCAACAGTCATTGCGGTGCTGATTTAGGCCAAACAGGAAAAGCAATGCCAAAATAACAAATAAACACACAAATAAATCCACGTATTACATATATTTAATACGTACATTTATCAAGAGACGTCATAGACCCAAATTGGTTCACCATTTGCTAAGTGTAACTTCTTAGCGAATGTTTCTTCGTTAATTTAACTGACTTGAATTTATTCGTACATTCATTTGTTGGTATGCACCAACGTACCTGCCTTAGAGGACTGACTTAGCCATTATTTCTTTGTTGCGCATGTTTGAAAGTATTTTCGTACCTTCCTGTGCCTGTCGGAAACACAAGCTCATTTGCAAGCAAACTTCATGTTTGATCGATTCCCAAAAAATATATAAAATATACAATATAGTCAAATTGTTCGTATTACAAGTGTTATTGATTTATGTCTATGTAAAACTAATATTAAGTAAAGTTACACCTGTTCTTTTTTATTATTATCATTAGCATGTACGCAATTATTATGACCCAGTTTGACATTAATTATTTTAGATAATATTTTTGCAAGTGATGTAATTAAAGAGAAACCAATTAAATTAAAGAGAAATCAAATTTAATGAATTTTAGTAAATATATTGAAGGATTCTAAATTTCTTTTGAATTTCGAAAAATAATATTCTCTTAAACTATAATATTAGTTGTGACAATAACGCTTCAAATCTGATTCAAGAAAGCAATTAAACAACTCCTATGCTAGACATATGATATAGTAATATCATCCAATTTCTTGTTTCAAGTTTGTATTTCAAACTGAGAACCAAGAATACGATACATTTGCATATTCTCTGTCACTTTAAATGCATTACACAAATTGATAATTCCCTGTGCTACTTTCACGATTTGGCACTCAACTCATGTGTCATTAATTCTGAAGTTTAAAGACAAGCATAAATAATCACAAAATGAAAAAGACCAAGGAATGTGCAATGTGCAATGTGCAATGTTTTGCGCATATGCGCATAATTGTTAAGTGGCAGCTTTGAGCGGCAACTTTTCTTTTTCTCTCTTTGCCTTGCCGGCTGTACACTTTCTACGCAGCTAATCGATAATTATTGATCAAGCGGCTAAAAAAACACTATCGATAATTGACAATCTAACTGTTGTGCCATGGTGCTAGACCAGCCTAACTAACAGTGCATATCACAATATCGCAATATTCTCTGCCAGTTATATAAATTAATTTCAAAGCCGTGTGCCTGTTTCTTGGATACCCTGTAAGAGTAAAACTACCAAAGTGGATATAGTTAAAATGCACATTTCTCATTATAAAATAGACAAAGCGGACTATTTCCTGTTCTCCGAATCTCAATAGCTATAAAAATCCACAACATTTTATCTTCTCGATGATCAAACATTTCAATAAAAAGCACACACTGCAAATTTCTGAAACCATTAAAGACACTCTGGCATATTTATTATACTTGCTTGATGACTGACAACAGACGTCATTATAAATTCTTGTTGCACAGTGTCATTTATTATCTAGTTTACAATAAAATTTGTGTCACGTCTTTATATTAAACGATCATTGTATGCCTTTTAAAAAAGCAATTATTTTCACAGATAAAATATAATGTTTCCTTTGCTTTTAATAAAATAATCAGTGCAGAAAATATATAAGTTTTTATTATAACAATTTTCATTATTTAAATGAATAATAAATTAAAAAACCTTTGCATTTTATTGAGTAATTTTAAGACATTTTCCCGCTTAAGAAGTACAGGGTATTGTTGGCTGAATAACTTTATTGAAGAGAGTTATGCGGAAGTCAAGTCTTAAATGGAATGCAGTAGTTTCACCTGTGCTTTGATTGTGACCTGACCATCACATAAACGTCATTTAATGGCCAGCAAGTCGGGGAATCATTTGTTATTCGTTCTGCAAATGAATGCACTAAGGCTAGTCGCCACACCTGATCAAATTCCAGCCAACCAAACCTACAGGAAATTATCGGGCATTCGAATTGCTTGGCTTGCCGGCAATCCATCAAAAAGCACAACATTTGAGTATCGGCAACATCGATCAACTCCAACTCCATCTCCATCTCTATCTCCGAGTGCAACTGCAACTGCAGCTCTGGCTTTGGTTGAGTGCGCAGCTGCGGCTGCACAGGGAAAGTATTGCAGCATGGCCTGGCCCCATCAAACAAGTCATTAAACCGTCAGTTGTTGCAGCTATTGTTGCTATTGTTGTTGTTGTTGTTTCTAGCATGCAGAGCAATTATAATGGATACAGCTAATCAACGTTTTAGGGAAATCAACAAAAGCATACAATAATAATAACTACACACACAAAAAAAAAAACAGAAAACAGAAAAAAAAACAACAGTAACCACAGTCTCAATTTTCGTGCTTCAGTTCAATTTTCATTAGGTTTTTCTGTTTGCGGTTGCACGACGATGCGACTCACAGCTGGACACGTTTTAAATGAAGCAAACAATACTGCACTATAACGGTATTGCTTTTGATGCGCTCCAGCAGATCACCAGGCAACCAATTTAAATCAACCCGAAACTCAATAAAAAAAAACAACAATAACAACAACAACATAAATTCCAACTCAAATCAAGAGAAATAACAAATTGACTCGCCTGTTGTTGAACAATCCATTTGGCCATTTGTTTATTGCAGACAGACGAATGAACTGAAACAATTTGAAAACAATTCCAGCAGCACATGAATTGATATTGATGCACTTTACAATCAGTCAATCCTCTCTCTAATGAACAGGTGTCAGACACTCCACTCCAATCTCCAACTTCAACTCTTTCTCTTTAAACATTCCTCCCTTCTCCTCTATTATTTCTCACTCTCTTTGTCTGTTTGTTGTGCTGTGTTGTGTTTGTCAATCAAGTCGCACATTTTCTTTACACAAACAGCTTAAATGCGGGACCCTAAAGTTTAAACAAATTCATAAAAATCAATTGCAATTAATCAATTTATACATTCGTTGCCAGCCCCATCCATCTACTCCCCTCTCTCCTATCACAGCTCATAAACGTATTTAAAAACCACATGTGGCTGACGTTGCAAATACCGTTAAGACACCCATGGGCTGTGTTGCAAGTGGCAATCAAGCAAAAGGAAACCCAACTTCCACTTCCAACTTTTACAGCCCAGTCACTTTCATGGGTTGGGCTTCACAAAAAGACAGTTGTACAATTTTAGTTTGTTTTTAGATGTAATAACTATAAATACTTTTTACATTTCTTCTTTTTTTTTTTTGGAAACGCCTCAAATACCCTTTATTTAAATACATTTCTGAGGTCAAACAGAATTGGAGAATTCAAAATCATATCAACTTAACTAAAGTCCCAAGTTAATCGAGAGTGCCGACTTCGAAATACCCTCTCTAACTCTTGTACACACTTAACTTTTTCTCTGTAATTACAAAATAATTGTTACCAGAATAGCTTTATTAAAATTTATTATCAGATCGTGATGAACGTGGAGATTCTTATAAAGAGGAATTCTAATAATTTAAAGATAGATGTAATTAACCAAGCAATAGCTTAGTCAATTGCACTTCTCTAACCATAATTTAAAGGATTGCAGTTATAAGTCAAAACATAAACTGTATTTTAATTAATTTTCCATGCAGAGTCCCGGGCATTTTAGAAAGTACTCTAGCCAGCGAAAAATTGATGAAATAAGTTGCAATTTTACTTTCATTTTGAAGAAAACTGATAGGCGTTGACACGCCCAGGCAATGTAGTTATTAATTCAACGAGTGTCATGTCATGGCTATCGAACTTTTCAGTTCAGTGCGAGCTAAAGTTATTAAATTTGGAGACCGGCATTACAAACAGAAACGTTATCATTTAATTGCATCGTGTAAGCATCAAATTTATAATAAGATCTCTCATCGGAAGCTTCGAATCCCTGGAGTACAAGGGAGCATTTGTTATTAGGGTGACCATGTGCGTTAGATTAGGTCACACATGTGTCATATAAAGAGTAGAGATTTCCAAAAATGGTACAAAGGCTTGGCTTGGCTTAGGCCAAGTTAGCAACTATCACTTTTACTTGAGGTGTTCGACAAAACAACTTTTACCCGTAAGGTTTCATGGATAAGAAGTGTTCAACATTTATCTAAAGGCTTCGAGCACTTATCGCATTTCGCTGTCGTCGTCGTCGTCTTCGTTGTTGTTGTTGTTGTCGTCAATTGGCTCAATACACATTTAGTTTTGTCCCCAATGCACTAGGTAAAGGCTCCAACCGTGTGTCGACTGTCGCTTGGAGCAAGTTTAGCCTGGCAATGGCAAATGAAGCACCTGTGCTGCGCTGCTCGATTACCTGCCGGTCAGGCTTGTTTTTTTTTCACTTCAAATTCAAAATAAAAAAAAGACAAAAACGTAGTCTTATGATTTGCCTCTGTTGTCTCCCAACACATTAAATATGTGAAAGGTTTTTTTTTTGTTATAGAAAAAGGAGCGGATTTTACACTTAAATATTTCCAGTTGCTCTCCCGCAATTTGAAATGTATAATAAAGTGATTTACGATCAACAATTTAGTAGCCCCAAAGATATTTAAATGCGCTTGTCACATGCATTATCATAAATGGGCTTTAAACTAATAACAATTAATCAACTATCTATTGTAAGTTTATTATTAAATTCCCTTGTCAACATTTGATACAAAGTGAAGTTTTCATTACGTTTAGAGAGTATAAAGTGACAGAGTACACTGCTAATTGCAGTAGTTGTAAACTAAAATATAAAAGTGTACATAAAACGCACCTAGTAATTAAACATTGTTACTTAATGTAGTATGAAATAACTATAAACCCCATAAAAATGCCTCTAAAAGCACTCTCACCTCGTCAATTATGGGAAAAGCCAATGGTAAAGAGGTTTGTCTGACTGAAAACCCAAATAGCGTTTAAGTGCTGGACATTTATCTAATGATATTTCGAAATTATTTTCTAGTTTGCTTCTTCTCCAAATTGGAGAAAGTCTTTAATTCCTAAACAAACCGAAAAGCCCTCCTACTATTTATTATTGAACATTTTTGGAAGTTTACCAAAAGCTTATCGATTATTCAATTACTTTCAATGCCTTGCAAGCTTTTTGTCGCCACTTGGTAACGCCTTAAAACGCTGAAGGCATAAATTAAATAGTATCCAATTTTTAATTGCACCTTAAACGAATTGTTTGTCCAATTATTTTTTATTAAACAATTGTGGGTCTTTTAAGTGGAATTAGAGGTCAACCGTTATCCCCGAAAATGTTTTTTGAAACTTTAGAAATTTCTTTATAAGGTCTGCTACAAATATTAGTCGACAGAAAAAAGATATTTAAAATGTAAAATAAGATAATAAAACTAACAGTTAAATTGTATTATACACAATTTAAAACACATCTGAAAAGATAAAAAAGCCAAGATGTTCGACTAGTTTGTATTATCTGTGGCTAAATCGACACGTCTGCTGATACATGTTTGCTAATTATCAATAAATACAGGGTATAAATATGACTGTTGTCAAATTCGAATGTTTCGCGTATAAAAAACGCATTTTCATTTGGCACGCTTGTCATGGTTGATGCATAATTAATATGTAATGAGCTTGCAGTAACGTTACTTCCGCCACACAAGTGGTTGCACTTTTGGTCTACAGATTTCCCCAAAATAAAAAAAAACCAACTGACGGGAAACCACAACCTCTTTTTTTTTTTGTATGCTGATGGTATAATCATATTTATAATACTCGCAATGCTTCAAAGAAACTAAATCTTTACTGTCTATTATTGAATTATTATTCTAAATGTTTTCTATTTGTTTTTCTTGCATTTGTAGGGTGTTGAGGACACCAGGCGGAGGTTCTAGCGACATTTTTGGCTCTGACATGCCACAAACTCCACGAACCATGAAGAATCGCATGGCCTCAAATATTTTCACTGCTGAGAAAGATGTCGCTCTGAAGAACAACGGTAAGTCACACATTTTCAAAACAATACTGAAAGTTATATTTACAGCTATAGCCGTGATCCCATTTTCCCAATCGTCAACCAGGCATTAATACCGAATGAAATTCAGTTTAATATGCATACATTGGTTGGGAACACGGCTGGCGCTGAAACGTTTCGAAATGCCAAATGTGATTTGTTCAAAAGCTTTTTAAACAGTTTCATTATTTTATGCTTTCATAATAATATTATTATTTCTTATAAGTATATTCAGAGCTGGTTCGCCTTTTATTGTGCTTTTAAAAAATTAAGAAACATTCTAAATTTGATTCAAGCTTATTAAATCCGTAAAATCATGCCAAAAATGAAAATCGGAGTGAGAATTGGCAAAGTAAACTCATTCCCTCAAAAGCTTACGAAACTGTGAATGATAACAAACCTGGCTGTAAAACTTAAGTATAATCTTAAGCTATTAGATTGCGCTGCTTACACCCAAAAAAAAAAACATTGAAAAAACTTGTGCACCCAACAAAAGTTTCGTCTAAATTATACATTAGGACCAATTTACAATTTCCTCTCGCTATTTTATGGTATTGTGAGCTGATTTGTTTATTCAACGTGTCTCGTTTTCTTTTTCCTCTCTCTCTCTCTTTCTTTTTCTACGTATCTTTACAGTACGGCAAGGAGCTCACAGATTCTATTTTATTGGTACATATCTAAAGAGCCCGTATAATAATAGAATTTTTAATTGAATTTCTTATGTTTTTTTATTAATTTTTTCCTTTACTAAAATTGTCAAAGTGGTGGGCACTTTGAATTCTCAATTTCTGTGTCACACAATTGAACACATTCCTACCAATTCTGTCTGATTAAGTCCACGTTATTCTTTGGCACATTGTTGATGCACTTTTCCCTCATGCAAACACTGGACACAGGTGAAAGAAGTTTATTAGGCACTGTCTTAAGCAACTGCACACTATTGTCCGATTTTGAATTTGCTACAACACTTTTAAACAATTAAGAAAGAAATAATTGGAAATAATTATGAATTTCACAATATTGACTGAGAATATTATTAACTACTTTATAGGGCATCATTGTTTCGCACTATATCTAATCACATATCATGAAATTTAATCGGTTGTCGTTCATAAGAAATAAGAATCCACTTCCTTAGGCATCAGCTGCTCACTTTTGCTAATTATTCTAATGATTCACTTTTATTCGATTGCCTTCAAGGTATACGCTGCAATTTAAAACCTATTTTAAACATTATAATTATATGTTTATGTTTATTAATTATATTAATACGAATTTGTAGTTATCTCTTAGATAATTGATACATTGATCTTATCATAAAGCACACTAATTTTATGTTTCTTGCATTTATTGTGTTTGGTGTGTCCAAAACATGTTGAATTCGTTTTTAAAACACGCACAGGAGACGCACCACGGCGTGGCCAAAAGACTGTGGACTCGTACTCTCGCCTGTTTGGTGAGCCGGCTCGTCCGATAACGCCAGCAAAGAATCAGATGAAGAGCAGCATTCCATTCGGCAAGAACATGGACTCCGCGCAGCAAACCCTTCCCAACAACAAGGGACATTACAATGGCAAAAGTGGTTCGGTGTCCTCAGCCTCATCTTCCGTTTCCTCTTCAACTGAGAATCTCAAAATTAACGGAGGCGTCAGATCAGGTAAATATTATTTATTACTTTACAAACTTATTTGCAAAGCACTTGATTTGATAAAATAACAAATTCAAAATTAGTTTAGTTTGCGAAGAGTTTTTTTTTATTATGCAAGAGTTTATTTATTGTTGTGTCAACAACACACAAAAATATGTAAACAAATAGAATTTTATATTTTGTCAAATCAATTACTTGACTAACTGTGTATGCGTGTATAAACTATATATAGTAGTCGTCGGCTCATAATTCTCCTTAGATCAGGTAGTTTCAACGTTTCCAATTGAATATCCGTTAGTTTCACATCTATAAGTGAGCTGAGCACATCAAAAAATAAGATTTCCAACAACATTTATATTTTGTATAGAATATTTTTGGGTCTACCATATCTAAGCGCGATTCGCAACTACTAGTAACAAAATTGCATCTGATTTACAAATATCTTCGTGTAAGGTTTATAAGTCGTGCGCAACATGAACAGTGAGTATCCCAAGATATGATAATCTTGTCCATAAACAAGATACATACATGTTGATCAGCAGACGGTCAAGATAATCAAGAACCATTCGACTTTGAACGTGACCCGGAGTGTCTCGATTCCGTTGAACCAAGTGAGGAACCAAGTCGCTCGGACGATATCTTGGACGTTGATCAGCCTTGTTTGGAGAACGAAGTTGGGCCCGTTCCCCCCGACAATTACGTTTACACAGAATCTGACAAGCACGACGTATGTCTGCAGAGCCGTTGTGATACTGGCACAAATTCAGATCGTCCGTATTCGTTGAATAACATGGACGTTGCACCAGCAGGTCTCAGGGTGGGGGGGGAACCTGTGGGTCCTTGTCAAGATTACGTAGAGCAGCCGCGAGTGCCTTGTATTAAGATTGAGCCAAAAGATGATGTGTATTCTCGTAACCCAATTACCGGGTTTGGTCTTAACGGAGACGGCGTGGGCGGTCTGAAGCCAATGAAATTGAAAGTTAGAGGTTGGAATTTAAATGAAATTGAGACCAATATTACTAAGAAATAGCCCAGATTGTTATCTTTCAATAATTTTCTGATATACTATCATTTTCTTCCCATACAGAAGGCAATCCCGTTACTGGCGAGGGCTACAAGCCAGGTGCAACGGACTACATTCAGCCAGCTGGCCATACTAATGGTGGTGGCAACCAGGGAATCAACAAGAATCGTGTGCCACCCGGTGGATATTCGTCGGGCCTTTGGTAATTTGAATTGTGGATATCACGCAACACATACAACATTTTCGATGTGCAGCGAAAGTGAGCGGCAAACATAAAAATCAACAACAAACAGACAGCCCAGCAAACAAACAAAAACAAAAACGTATAACAAACAAAAACGAAATCGATCAGCAAATTTTATCGCGAAATTAACTTTAACTTTTAAGAAGAAGCAGCGCCAGCAGCAGGAACAACATTAACAACAGCAGAGCATACCGAAGACAACAACCATTCGTGATCCAATACTAAAACCCTGTTCAACACTGAGCAATGTTGCGCTCAGCAGAGTACACAACCATACAAGATTTATCTAAGTATGTATCTTGCGTCCTGAAGTATCTAAATATCTCTTGCTGCACAACATTCAACATCGCCTCTCAATTGCTCAACGTCGGCTGTATTCGGCATTATGAGGTCAAGAAGCATTATCCAGATAATACCAGCACACTCACCTTCACTTTTCATCGAAATAATTGATTTCAAATATCGCTGTATCCACTATTATTCCTGTTAAATGAGCTCCCAACATGCAATTTACTTTTACATATACGTATGTAATATAATCGGTTCTTTTAATTTGTATAATTTGTAGCAGCCTATGGATATTAATAGCGCGATATAACCATGCATAAAGACATACCACAATTAGAGTTACTTACATTTCTCAATATTACATACTACGATATTAATACATGCCCTATGCAGATCTTTAGGATACAAAAAAAAAAACGAACAAAACGCGATCATCCAAATACATTAATTTCAACACAAACATACGTTCATCATATTAATTCTTTAATTAAAATAACACCACGTTTATATTTATATCAAAACATACAAACACACATTCATATAAAATATATATATACATAAATATATTTAAAAAAGAAAAAGTACGTTCATTTGCGCACGTGCTAAACTTAAAAATTAAATATAAACTGAAATTAAAATATTTGTTTAAATTTTATTGGCTTATGGTTAGAAAATAAGTAAGGTAAGTTATTTAACAATTTTGCAGTCAATATTAATCTGATGGAGAGGATAGTAAATTTAAACAGCTTTATCTAAATACGCATACTGATACTGCAAATTAAATAAATCTTCATTTGAAATTCGCGGTTAACTGCGATATTCTGTAACCATTCACAACAGCGAGGAGTGACTTATAATGGCGTCACAGAGGAGCGAAACTGTAAACTGTGAAAGATTTTCATGCTGCTAAAATAACATGCATCCGAATTATTTACTAATGTACAATTTTCATATTTAAAATGCAACGTATTTTTTATTTATTGAAAATCACAATAAATGCCAAGTTTAAATGTACAAACATGAATATATAATGTATTAAACGAACAGTAAGTAAATATTTATATTTTATTTAAAATAATATACTTCAATTTAATTCTTTACAATTATTAATTTGAGTTATTGCTGTGCAACTTTCAAAGGCATTTAAAGCAGTCAGCTTTTAGAACGTCAACCTGTCGATGCGTGAACTGGAACTTTGTAGCAATCAGCTTTTGAGCCTGTGCTCATTGCAAAGGCTGAGCACTACAACACGCGCTGCAGCTAAGGTAATTTGCAACTGTCAAACCGCTGTCAAGTTTAAGTGCGCCTACAAAATTTAAACTGCAGCGCAAGAGTTAAGAGTAATGATGATGAATACTAAAATACGCAAATATCTTTCTTTTGGCCACGCACACAGCATACATAATCACATTTCACTGTCAAAATGTAGCACTTAAGTTGAGTGTGTTGTTTTCGTTGCGGTTTTGGGGTTCCTGCTTTCGGTTCGTCTGTTTTTCTCGTTACGTTTCTTTTTGTATTTTTTTGGCAACATATGCAAGTAATTTGATTAAATTATATAATTACAGGGCATGCTGTTGCCTGCCTGCTTGCCACACATGCTCGCCAAATGCATGCCACTGCCAAATTCGATGTTTATACGATGCCCATTGCGTGAAATCATCCATGAATTGGCGTCAAAAGTGTCAAGTATTCGACAAACACATAAAAGTTGACTATGAATTCCAACTCATTTTATTTTATTAAAATAATATCTCGAAATATCTAATTGCAAATCAATTAAAATTTACAAAATAATAAAATAAATATTACAATTTATAATGCTAACGGTAAGTATAAAGTTTAAACACTTTAAATAGTTATTTAGATCTGGCAACTCTGTTTCCTTTATTGTTGTATTTATAAACAGGGTGCAACTTTGATCTCTCGTTTTCATGACATGGTCCGTATAAACGTAGTAACAACCACATGCCACCGCATTTGAGTCAGCTGGAACGTTGTTAGCGACACTCACTGCAGGCCGGGACTAGTGCAATTTGTATTTCGCATAACAACAAATAAGCACCAGGCACGACCTACATCAGGTGACGTTTTAATGTTGCACTGCACTTAGCACACATTGCCATTATAATATCAATAAGCCAAGAAAGTCGTCGTCGTTTCCATTGCCGTCTTCCGAGTGCGGCTTAAACACTGTCATTACTTCTGCCCATTTCCGAGACTGTAATTTAATTAAAATATTGACGCATTAATAACAAAAGAAAAGAAAACAAAACAAAAGCTAAACTCGCCCGAGGCGAGCATTTCTAATTAACTTGCTAACGCACACTCGTGGGCACAAGATTGTGGCCAATATTCATCACCATTGTGGCCGGTTGTAGTTGCAGCCTCTGCCTCTGCAATTAATAAATACAAATGCCATTTTTATGCACATGCGTGCAATGGAGAAGGAACACCTCAATCTCGATTTGTTGCCATTGGTTTTGTTTATTTGCTTGTGGCATCGCTATGTGGGAAAGATCATGCATGCCTCCTCCCCCCCTCCTTCCCGCAGTCTATGTAAAAAATAATTAAAAGGTAGATTACATTTGTAAGTGATTGTGGGTCTCTCTTAACACTAAAATCTAATCATCCGCCTCATCCATGCTACTCTGCTCCGCCGAATCCGGCTTCGTTTGTGACTGGCTCTGGGTCTGAGTTTGAGTTTGTGCCTGCGTCTGTTGACTCTGCTCGTTGGTGATTGCAGCCTGGACTAGATCACGGGTAAATGCCTCCACCAGGCGCATAGATACCGAAACGGGTAATTCGGCCAGCGAATGCGACACGAATTCGCCAAAGGCTCGAAACTTTGGATATGCTGTCCCTACTGTTGTTGTTGTTGACGCCGACGATGCTGCCGCTGCCAGTCCAGTTAATGAAGTTGCCGCTGATGTTGATGCCGTTGCAGTGGCAGTATCTGTGGAGTTGCAAGCATCCAATCGCCGTTTGTTGGCCTGCGGTCCTGCATCGCCTGGCATCGACAGTACCCGCTTCTGTTTGGCAGCCGCCATCACCAGCTCCGGTTGACGCAATCCTTCTTGGTTTCGTTTCCCATTCACATTATCGCTGCCATTCAGTTGAGAGCTGTAATCCTCCTGACTCATTATTTGCGTGTTGCCCGGTATGCTGGAATGAATACAAAACTGATTCGGATCCATTCATTTCATTCATTAATGTTGCTGTTACTCACTTGAGCACTGTGGTCACTGGCATCTGTCGATCGCAATCAAAGGGATCCCCATCCTCGTAGTCAGCATCCATTTCATGCTTGATTCTCTTCACATGTCCATTAATCTCGCCCGTCATGTCGTCCACATCGTACGGCTCCTCGTCGTCATCGTCGTCGTGGTGTCCGTCGTGTCTGCTCTGCGTCTTGTACGATCGTCGCGAGCGTATGTGCTCGGATAAAAAGCTGAGGTTCTCGAACAGCGGCCACTGCGATCCCATAAAGTTGGCCGTCATCGAGCTGTTCTCCACGCGCCTCTTCTCGATATTGTAACGATTCCGCAGCGTGATCATGCGCTCACGTAACATGGATACTGTCGGATAGATGGATATAATATTACAAAAACAATTTGAAATTTCTCTCTCCTCTCCTCTCCCTCTCTTTCTCTCTCTCTTACCATCATAGCCCAGTTTGTGTGAAATTTGCATCCAGAGCTGAGCCACATATATTTTATCCTTGAACCGTTTGTTGGTCCGATCATAGAGCGCGGGTCGTGAGCGGTATTCCCTTATGAGACCCAAATCAAATTCGCCGGTCTGTGCATAGGACGCACGCGGTCGTCCTCGACTCTTGGGCTGGTGGTGCATGGGCAGCACGGACTGTGCCAGCAGCAGCGGGGATGATGCGCGCTCCATCATCGAATCGCAACGAATCCTTCTAGCCGAACTCTACAATTTTAATTTTTAATTTTAAAAAAATGTTAAATGCTTACAATATTTTTTTTCTGTCTCGTTAAAAAAAGTTCATCCGTAAATTAACTCAAAACGACTCAGCAAAAGCAACGCATAAAAAAAGAGAGCAAAAGCAAAGTAAAAAATAAAAAAAATATTTATCGCTGCGCGGGGGATATATTTATATGTATATGTACAAATACATAATTAGATGGTTGCTCGCAATGCTAACAGCTGCTATTTACAATACTTTTTTCATCTACGGCCGAAACTTACTGTAATTCGCTCGCTGAATATTTTATTAAAACTCAATTTGTTTTTATATTTAACACAGCGAAAAAGGCACACACAACAACAACAGGCAGGCGGGCAATTGGCTTGCTTTGCTAGCTGTTGTTGTTGTTGTTTTTCACAAGCGACAGCGACGGACGCGACGCCGCCACAGCCACAAAATGCACCAAATAAGCAGCACAAAGCAAAATCACAAAAAAAAAATACCAAAATCAAAAAATACCTAAAATCAGCTGAGCAAATGCGCGCGTATTTTAGGTCTTTTTTTATTTTTCAAATTTAATTTCTTGTTGCTCCTGTATAATATTTCAACTATTTTCTTACGGTTTCGTTTTAGAAATTAAATTAATATATTAAAATGATGTTTACCTAAAATATTTGATATTCGTACGTATTTGTTCTCCTATTTTTTTTAGTCTAAATTTAGTTTACGTTTCAGTTTGATTTAGAAAAGGAAACTGTGCATGTATTTAAAATTTTCTACTTATATTTGTGATAACTGTTTAAAAATACTTTACGACTAACTTGATGCTATTTTTTTTATTAAATAAAAATTTACGATTTGTTGATTCTTTTGCCATTGCTCTTCAGTTATTTTTTGAATATAAACAACGTACTTCTTGGGAATTAAATTAATCCAACGAGTCACGTGAGTCTTAAGTTTTCTTAATTTCCCATAAATAGTCATTTCAATATACAGTTGGTCAAGTAATTTCTTTAACAAACAAAATATCGTATTTGTTTAATGTTTTTAAGAATGGTCAAAAGAAGCCCAGTGGATCTAATTATTTATTTGAATTGTAAGTAAAATAAATAAATTTGTTAAAATACAGTTGAGCATCCATAACTCAAACTTCTACATGATATTTTTAGATGGAGAATGTACAGTAGAGCTCACCTGCTTTTATCAAACCCCAGTGGCGACTGTACCAAATCGATAGGTTGTTAAGAAAAGCTGTAACGATAGTAAATTGAAGAAAGTGATTAGAATAAGATCAATTATTTAATCAAATAGGAGTAAATTAAAAATATAAATATTGATTTTTAGACACATTTGGATTCATTACGGATTTTGGATGTTGCACAAACCGCTTATAGGCCGGGACAAGTGCAATGTTTATTCAAAATGCAAAACGTTGACACCTTCCCGTCCTACAAGCAATTTATGTATGTGAAATACTCGTATCCTTGCGAAACTTCTTGATCTACAGTGTAGATCTACACAATTGGTATTGAATTTCATCAAGTACCAGAACTGAAAACGGCCAAATTACAATATAATTATAATTTGCAGAAAAAAAAAACAGAAGAGAAGAGATAAAAAAAATCAACAGGTAGACAGAGCAGTGCCTAAAAATCTCATATTTCAAAACCATACAGAAAAATGTATTTCATATTAAATTTCCGCCCCTACTTAAAGAAGGACTCTCTCCATATCTATATGAGAGAGACTGTGATCTCCCTTTTATATTTTGTTGGACATGTTTTTGTTGTGCGGGCGTAGCTGGGAACAATAGGATAGGATCGTCGCTAAGGATGTGAGAAGAGGAGATGAGGGATCAGATCAGATCAAGCTGAGAAACTAAAGTACCAAACAGGTAAAATTAAACTCTGCAAATCAAGCGTTAAATGCCATTTACTTACGCCTCAAAGAGTCTTCTATATACTAGTACATATGTACACATAAATCTTCTATACAAATATGTATTCATGTATGTATGTATATGTACTTAAGAGTTGGCTAACATCGACAAAATTTGAAATCCAAAGCGTGACAAAATTCGTAGAATCTCTGGAGGTTCTTCTCTGCTGGACCGCTTGGATTCTTCTCTGGCGTTGCCAAGAGCTAAAGCGGCAATTATGAATTCTCTAAGCTGAGCGGAGGAATTGCCACAGCAGCAGAAAAATCAAAGTTTCTCGAGCAATTTTTTATTGTGTTACATACACACATCTATATACAATATATGTGTGTGTGACTTGAGACTTGGGGCTGATTCTGATTCTGGGGTTGGGGAAAAAGCGCGATATTTTTTTTATGAAGTTCTTTTTTTCTGTGGCTCAGCGTATTTCTATGTCGCTTATCTTAAAGCAAGAAAAGGGGAGCTCTCACACACACACACATACAAACAAATTTGTTTATGTGATCGCAAAGCTTTAAGTTTAATGACACACACACAAGGGCAGAAAGAGAGGCAAGAAGTCGAAAACGTACAAACGCTGCAATAAATTCATATTTATTTATTTTTGTTAGGCAAATACGCCCCCAACAACTACAACAACAGCAACAACAACAATAACAACAATGAGAAATTGAAGAAACTGAACTGGCCCCAGTTCGTGTTTAAGACTTGGCTCTCCATTGAGAAATGGGAATTGGAATGGGAGAAGGCGAAGGAGAAGGGATCGCAAAGCAGCCGTCGTCCCAGGCCAATAATAACGGAAAGCGGAAACGCAAATAGACGCGCGATAAAAAAAAGCTACATATAATATTAAATGAGAAGAAACGAGAGAGACAGAGAGAGCGAGAATGAGAAGAAGAAAGAAAAAATATATAGCAAAACGCCACATAAATTTGAAATAACTAATAATTCATTGAATAGCGGCGCAGTATCATGTAATAATATTTGTTTAAGCAAACAGCTGACACGACTGAAACAACAGCAACAACAACAACAACATCAGTGCCAATGGGGCCAGGCCAACATGCAACAAACAACAACAACCAAGGAGGCAACAACATAACCCAGCTAAAGGAATGAACGCGTGAACGGCATCCAGGCGATGGAGGGGAGAGGGGGATAAGCAGGGGGAGTGTGAATGAGGCAGCAACAACAGACCAGCTCAGATCAGACCAGAACAGACCAGGTAGTGAGTGAATCGATGCCACCACAACTAGTTTGATTATGTCGAGAGCATAACAATCTTTTCCGACTGCTGCTTGCTGGGATTAAAAATAAAATATGAAGAATTCTTCAATTTATAGATTTTGTTAACGAGAAACAAAATTAAATAAACATTAATTTCCTTATCATCTTAATTAAACATTTATTCTATTTTATTTATAGAAAAAAATAATAGTTTTCATAATTAACTTGGCTTAAGTCAATTCGATTCAAGTATTTAACTGTCTTTTAGCTATCAATAGTTGTGCACTTAGAGTTCTTAGAGATTTTATGGTAGCTATAATCGATATGTTATACAAAATTTAATAATTTCTATAGCTTAGAAAGCATTAAATATTTTTTTTAGTTTTTAAAAGTTTGAGTTGAACAAACTTTCACTTCTTTGATTATATTATGTGGTAGTTTTCCGGATAAAAATGATATAGTTTATCGTGTACTTTAGTTAATGCGAGTCGACCTCTCTATGTCAAATTTAATGCCTATTAATTAAACTAAACTGTTATTAAAAGTAACCAGTTTATCTATCTTAGAATTTGCATTTTAAACTGCAATTATTTAAATACGATTGGTGCTTGGAATTGTTGAAGAGAGAGATAATTCACATTTGCCATAACTACAAATGTGCACTTAAATTTTCTCCTCAATTCTTCTTTAATTCTTTAATTCTTCTTTAATTTTGTTTTTTATATTTCAGTTGTTTTGGGTAGGGTATTCGAAGTTCGTTGTGTTTCAGCTTATTCGCAAATGATTGCGGACAGCCTTTTGTCTGTTGGTTGATGCTCGATGCTGGATGTTGGATACTCGATGGTGATGATGATGATGATGATGATGATGATGATGATGATGATGATGGTGGTGTTGGTGGTGTTGTGTTGGCTGTTCTAGTTTGAGCAGAGAATCATTTTTAATGACTCGGGAGCAACAACAACGCCAGGTATGAGTACAGCGTCAATGCATTGACAGGCTAAGAACAGGGAATTCGGGCGGGGAGGCGGAAAGGAAACCAGGTGAATCGGGTGAATAGCTTACAGCCAAAATGAGCTGCTTGTTGTTGTTGTTGTTGGCCGACTGTTGCGTCTGCGCGCTGTAAAAATAACTGTATTAAATGGCCAATGTGCCTAGGACTGGCTTAGAAAGGTTCTGGCCTGAGAACACGGCTCTGAGTTGCTCCGAGTTGAGACTGTTACAATTTTTGCCTTCCTTTTTGGCAGCATTGCAAGCGGAGGCAAGAAACCAGTTTCAGTTTGTTGTTCACTTGTGGAGCCACTAAAAAAGGCGTTACAGTGAGTTGGATGCTGGACGTACTGAGATGGGGACTGGGATGGGGGACTGAGAGACTGGGACTTAGACTGAGAACTTGGGCTGTGCCTTGGCTGTCTCATCTGTTGTCTATTTGGTGGCACTGGCTGCCAGCCTCCTTCTCTGTGTTGCTGTGGGCCTGTTCCCGGTGCAACATTTACTTTGTTGCCGAGTGCTTTCTCTGCTGTTTGTTGCCAGGCTGCGACTGCGACTACGACTGCCTCGCACTTTGATTTGGCTGCGAATTTGGATTCGGTTCTATCCACGTAATCGAAATGCAATTAAGCTGCCTTGCATTGCCTTTATTTTTTGGTTATTTTACAACACACTCACATGGCTTGGCCATTTATATATGACTGGACAGTTTCTTTTCTTTTAGAAAGTATTCAGAGTATCTTATATGTACATATGTATGTAGATGCAGTCCAACATTGGGCGAGTGCCATTCGAAAGGCGTTGACGTGGTTTTTGCTTATTTTCTATGCCTGTGTGTGCTGTTGCTGTGCTGTGTGCCATAATTAAAGGGTTACGGCCATGGCCAAGAAGACATGCCAATCGGCAGAGAGCTGCCAGTTTGCCAGTTGGCTGTGAGTCGATATGCCCCATCTGTTGGCTTGGATAGCTATGTATGTGTGTATGTATGTTTGTATGTTTGTGAAATGTGCGCCTGATATGCATAACGGTGTTTTAATATTAGTTGGCGCAAATAAGTGGGCATGTCTCCTGCAACAACAACAACTGGGCCAACAACAACAACTGGGAAAACAGCAATGAGCAAAAAACCATTCCCCATTCGCAGATTCGATTCTTCGCTTCTGCCTCGCGTAGTTGCATAGTCATTTCGTTGATATTGTTATGGCATAATATACGAGTATTGTCCATATTTATGTTCATATGTTTCTACCCTGGACTGGACTGGACACTACAGTTTGAGCTGCTTCTCTATTCCACTGGGTGGCAGCAGTTTGGCAATCGTTGCCTGCAATCAATGCAAATCAGTGTTGGCCGTTTATTGGCCGTGGCATCTCCAATCACTGGAGCATCAATTTGGCAACCTAATGCTAGAGAGTTGTAGACTTTTGAGTGTGGGCTGATTGTGAACTACGAGAATTCTGATGTAAGCGTCATCGTTTTGGGAAATCCATTTTTAATAAACTTCTTTCAATATGTTACATCTGTTCACATCTGGTTTTTGTTAAGCTTAATCATATCAAGTGATATGGTTAAATTTCTCGTGAAATATGTACTTTCAAATTGAACTGACCTTGTTTTCAACTTTAATTTAAATGGACTTCTCGGAATTGATAAGCTAGTTCTTATGCTCTGGATGAGTATTTGAAATAATTATAAATCGAAACAAAACTCATGTGGTATAGACTACTATTAAAAAATCCTTTATTATTGTAGTTTTTCATTGCAGAAAAGTTGGTAATGATTTTTTATATGACTGACTTTAAGACAAATGTGGAACTTTGGACTATTTACAACAAAATGAGAAAACACCGGATAATAGATACTTAACACATAAAATACCAACAATTCATTACAGCCATGCATTTACATGACTTCAAGTTGTAATGCTTTAAAATTAAATTAAGTTTTTTTTTTAAATAAAAAAGAAGAAAGTACATTTCACGATCTACTCGGGAATTCTTAAAGACATTTCCATTTGAAATGTAAGCCATGCCACTTGCAACAAGTGCTTGCCTCGTTAGCAATAAAAATTACTCAACTGACTGGAGACTGCGCTACGATTAGAGTGAACACTTTGGGGGGGACACACAACTAAATGGCTAACAACTCAATTACTATAGCCTGCTGAGAGCCTGAAGGCCAAAAGCAGCTTTGGTCAAAATGCAATTAATAGGCCTACAAAACACACACATACACACAGAATGGAAAGGTGCTTGTTGCCAAGTCAGTAAGCAAATCATTAGCATCCACATTCGCGCCCAGTTATAATCCGCAGCATACTTTTAGAATCCAAGTCGGGGCCTCAAATCTCAAAAAGTTCTCACACAAATTTCCGACCGAGATTTTAAAGAGATTCTGATGATGCTGAAAGCTTTGGAGCCTGTGCACAACGTGGCGTTAAATGTGTTCCAATTATATTATCTATGTATGTGTGTGTGAGAGACTTTTGTATAAGCAAAGTTTTAAAAAAGATCTTTGAAGAATTGAAGCCTCCAATTTCGCGCAGGCGAACCAAAGAAATTCAAAGAGCTAAGCAAATTTTGTAGACACTTATTATTAAGAAGGCTGCCCCATAGTTATGTGGAGCATTGTTGTTGTGTGTGTATAGGTGTGTGTGTGTGTGTTTAGGTATTCGATAGCGCCAATTTGATATGCGGCTAAGGAGCAACACCACAAATTAAGTTTCATAGGAAGCGATGATAAAATAAAAAAATAATAAAAAGCAGATCGCCGCGTCTAAACTACCTGGGAAGCTGTTTCGTTTCATCTACCTCTTCTAACAACCCTCTCTCTCTCTCCCCTCTGATCATATTCTCCCCCTTACCATGTGTGTGTTTTATGCGAGTGACGATCGTAAAGATAAAATGTTTAAGCCATGCAAGAAGAAAGTTCGTCAAGCTAATAAAATTATTGCTAATTTAATTAACAAAGATAGGAAAAGGCAGAGAAGGCTGTAAATAACAAATTTACTAGTTGTTTAACCAAACTAAATTGGGGAAAAGCGAGAAATACACATGTATAGAGTATATACATATGTATCTATATACTCTATGGATTGGTATTCGCAACTGCGAGTTGAGACCGAAACAAGCGAAATCAATATCCAATCATTAATCGTTAACTAATTCCATGAATTTTGGCAGACGGCTGGCACTCGGCACTCGGACATTCGGGAATAGCGTCTCCTCCAACAACCTTCTGCTCTGCTCTGCTCTCCTCTCTCCTCTAGACCGTCCAGTGGCCCATTTACCAAGTTCCGAAAACGCAACCAGACATGCCACACTAAAGACATATATTTATGCCCCAAAAGCAACTCTTGGCGTATTTAGAACAGGCAAAACGAAAAAAATTAAATAAAAAAAAACAACAGAAAATATCAAGATAAAAATATTTTTCGGCTGCCCTTTTTGGCGATCTCCGGCAGCTGCTCCAGTGGACAGTGGCTCCTAAACCAGCGTATTTGCTGATGCTGCTGTTGTTGTTGTTATCGTCGCGACGTCTGCAGTTTTGAGGTATACAGAGAGCTCCACTTCAACTCCAAGCTCCAAGCTTCCAAGCAATCCTCAGTCCTCTATGGTCCTGGGGTTTTCAATTCGATTCCAAGCTGTGTTTCGTTTTCGATTTCGTTGCCAGCAACAACAACGAACGACCGACGACCATGAAACAATTTTATATTTTTGCGCAGAAGATCAATAAAATTTTACCGACAACTGTATTTGGGTATGCCAGCCCCAAAATTAGTGTCCAAATTGTCGTGCAGAACGAGTTTCGGGTCACATTTTTGGTTACACAGTAAGCGGAAAAAAGGGCAGATCAAAAAAAAAAAAAACATAAAATAAAAGTAATTTGAACTTCATAAATTCTTCTCTCGTCGCAGCGAAAATGTGTTGAAGTAGCGTCTAATTTATGTGAGATAGATTCTGTAGGCAATGATCTGGATCACGTGGAGTGCTTAATAGAGATAGATTTGAGATAAGAGACAGCTCCAAATGAGCTCAAAAAGAGACCATTTGGGATTCTGTTGCTATATCTTTTAAATAGTTTGTCAAACATGTGATAAAGGGCTACCTTGTTTTGTAAGAGTAGATTTTCAAAAAGATGATAATTGTTCTGTGAAATTCTAGAAAAGTAGCTTTGGTAACTATCGATAGCTTATAATTAAGATAAGCATAAGAACAGCGAAGAAAGCAGCAAAGACAATTCCAGGGAACACAGAAACAAAAAGAGAAACATGGCAACGCCGTGTGAGTTCCTGCCCAGTCGCCAGTTCAGTTCTTGCCGGCCTGTAACAAAGGTGCGCTGCAGAATTCTCAGAAATGCGAGCCGAAACAAAAAAGCAGCAACAAAAAGCTATGGCTCCTTCATGGTTGTGTGTGGGAGGCGGAGGAAGAAGGATTGGAATACTAGTAGAAGGAGGAAGGCAACGGCCAGTCAGTCAGTCCGTCAGGCAGTTCCTCAACAGCGGTGTCGTCGTCGGCGTCGTTGCAATCACCATTGGCACCCCGGCACTAATGAATTTGTATGCAAACCACAGACATTTCATGTTTCATGTTATACGCCAATGATTTGGCACAAAAACAAAAGCCAAGCTCAAAGAAGAAAAAAAATGTATCAGTAACGGAAATGCGCGCAGCACATAAAAAAGAAAAGAAAAGGATCAGCAGCAACATTTTGCGAAATTAGTGCAGGCGGCCAAAAAGGTGCTTTTTTATACGAATACAAAAAGTACATATGTATGTTTTTATATACAGATATTATGTATGAAATATACACATGTACATATGTATAAGTATTTTGATTTATGCATAAGCAATAAAAATTATAATAATGAAGGCGCTGACATGGGGCGCAGAAGCTGCGACGCAAAGCAAAAGTGCAAAAACTGAGCGAAGTTGGCAACACACGTGACGATCTCTCTCCCTCGCTGTCTCCCACTCTCTCTCTTTGGTGGGCTGCCCTTTTATTGCTCTCCTCGCGTTCGTTTTGCTTGGCGCGCAAAATGCGTAACGTAATTTTAAATTTCGTATACCGTATGCCGTTTGGGGGTGAGGATGAGTCACAATCCACAAAATACTTGGGCACAATGAACTACTTCTTTGTGCTTCTGAAATAACTTGAAAGGCAAACGAAAGCGATGCGATGGTAAGTAACAGCTACCCCTTCCCCTAGCAATTCTCATAGTAATAAGCTTTTGCGTCGTTAAAACTTCGCCCAAGGGGTAACTCTCTAACTCATGCCACTTCTTTCGTCATTTATTTATTGCGTCATAAGCTTAAATGCAAAGCTCTGTGTGAATGTCATACTGCAAGCGTCAGTTAGTTGATGGTGATGGTCAGACATAACATACGGAATTTGGACTTTGTACAGGCTGTAAAAAATTGAGAGAGCGTCGTCTTTAAGGCTACGGCTGCAACTGCGACTGCGGCTGCTGCTGCACCCAAACGTCAAACGGTTAAACATAAAAACTAACGGCAGTTTTATACTCTAGCATAAGATTACCTTTTGAGTGCATAGTCTTCGTCTGCATCGTTTCCGTCTTGTTCTTCATCACCGAAAAAAAAAAATAAACAGCAACTGAGCGCAAAAGAAACCCATTTCGGCGACGAAAATTTAGCGGACGAGTGGGCGCAGGCGCAGGCGAAGGCGTTTTGCCAAGATCCCCGAAGATGATACACAAGCAATCAAAAGAAATGCAATGGCTGCTGCTGCTGCGGCGGCTGCAGCGTCGTCTTTTCCTTGTCGTGCTGCTGCACTTGCTGCACCGTTAGGTCCATGCTGGGGATTTGGCCTCGGCCTCAACGTGAGTTCAAGATCAGCAACAACAACAATAACAACGCCGCACCCACCAATTCGTAAACTGTAAACTGCATCTGCGTAGCCTTCTTGGTTGTAAACTTTGCACCAACTTCAACTGCAGCAGCGGCAGTAATCGAAATGTTGTTTTTGGCATATTTTTTGCATGTCTCTTTGCACTTAACACACAATTAGTTTCTTTTTGTTACGTTCAGCACTTTGTCTTTCGCCTTACATTTAAAGTAACGGTTCTATAGTTAGCAAATAAAAACACAACACAGACACAAACACAATTACACATTACTTCAAACCTTAACTGAGTCGCGAATCCAAAGTCAACCACGAGAGATCATTTTAACCGCTGAGGCCGCGTTGAAAGAAGAATTTCCTAAGAGTTCTTTTGCCACAACCGTCCTCGCTGATGGTGCGCGCGCAATTGATTCCTGCTTCAGCGACAACGTCGCTCGAAAGCGTCAGCCGCACAATCTAAGAAGAAGAAGAACTCCTGCTGTTGCTTCGGCTCTGCTTTCGAGAAGGCAGCGACGCAGGCAGCCTTCCAGGCAAAGATGCGACTACAAAATGTAGTGATGGGTGCAGGCCGATATTTCAGTAAGAGCACGATATGGAAAACAAATGCAAAACAAATTATGTGCATATGTCTGTGTAAATTTAATTCTTAATTAAAATGTTAATACAATGCTCAAATTCATTTGTCATATTTTGAATATTAAATGAATATAAACGTGAGAAATTAAATTATATAACCAGAGCACGTAATATCTCGGCACGCTGCCATCTCTACTACAAAGCATAATAACGGACATTTTTTTGTTGCTTTGCCTTCGCTCAACGACAAAAGGCAGCGACAGCGACAGTGGCAGCGGCAGAAGCAGAAGCAGAGTTCGCTACAAACTACAAAGAGGAGCTCATCGATCTTGCGTTAGGGGTTTTGTGTGCGCATGCGCCGAAGTCGATATGCCCTGCAAAGCCTTGCGAATGGAATGTTATGGAACATGGTGGAAATACGTTCGATCCTTGAAATTACAAAATTGTTGTGAGGTTTATTCTTATTTTAATTCATATTTTAAGGAGATTGGAGTAATTAAAAATATTAAATATTAACTGGAGAAGGAATTGGAGTTTCTTTCGATTCGCAATCATCTGAGAAGAATCCTACAGAAGACTGGCCTTTTTTTATACGTATTGCAAGTTTTGTGCCTTAATAATGGCACTTCGGATTCTCAGAGATGTTCCTAATGAATGACAATGACCGGCCCCTTTGTTTGTGTGTATTGCCAGTGGCGTTGCATCGTTCAGCCCAGAGTTTTTAGCCGGCATTTATTAGACTTTAAATAAAATATGAAAATAATTAGGCAAAAGTTTTAGTAATTAATGTGATGTGCCTGCAGCTGAAGAAAAAGTCTCGAGTTGTCGAAATGCCGGAATCTTGAATCCTGAAACCGAATCTACCCGCAAGACCCGCAAGACAACTCCATTAGGGCGGCCCACATTTTGGTTGCTTGCTGTTGCTGTTGATGATGTTGGCAGGTGCTTTCCCAAGACGCAGTTGCAACTTAAGTCGGTTGAAGGGTGCCCCGAATGCAGAATGCACAAAAAGGTAAAAATCATGTGGAAAGTTTTCGCGTTATTTTGATCAAGAGTTTTCTGTTGTTGGATTTTAAGCCTGTACTTCAAATATGTTAAGGGTCTATAAAGCTTTTCACTTCTACATATTTTTTTATGGAAATATTTATACAGAGTGGCCAAAACTTGATGAATATCTCACATCTTCTTTTCTTCCAAAAAATTCTTCTTGCTACTAATTAAATGAATTTTAATTCATTCAATCCAAAAAAAAATTGATTTTAAGCAGATTTGTCCATTTCGATCGACCCAGATCTTTCACCTCTTTTTTAAATATTTGCTACTTAGATATTAAAAAAGATATTTACAATTTTAATTTTCTGTTGTTTTTGGCACAAAAATTTATTTTAAAAGAAAATTGATCCAGTTCGTTATTGCTGACAAAATGTGAAATATTACAAGAAAAAAGTTAAGTTGGATTTTGTTTAGTGAAAAATTTACAACAAAATCAACAAAAAAATGATATCTTTTAATTATAATTGATTTGTTTGTAAATTTTTCACTAAACAAAATCCAACTTAACTTTTTTCTTGTAATTTTTCACATTTTGTCACAATTGCAAAATTAAAGTCGAGAAATTTTCATATAATTTATGTCATAGTCATAGGTGGATTATCTGATCATGATTGGAACTATCTGTATATATTAAGTCTCGAAGATTATTTAAGGAAGAAGGAAAAAGAAGAGAACACTCTTACTAGAATGCACAAAGTTTTCGGAATATTTATACGTTTGTTTTCATTTACAGAATAAGTACAGGGTCTTTTACTGTTGGGCTCTCTCGACGGAATCCTTTCCTACTACTAGTTGTTGTTGGTGGACAAGGCGCGTGGCTAGAGAGCCAAGAAACGGAGCCCGCAGATCGCATACACAGGACAATCGATGACGCGTCGCACGAGACAGTGACAAGAACAACAACAAGAGCAACAACAACAGCAACACAGGGGCGACATGTGCCACCGCGTAGAGTGGATTGGAGTGAAGTGGATTGCTGGGGCAGCCAGAGCTGCAATTTAGCATAACTGCGCGAATGGCACAGGCATCATTAAACACATTAACAGACACACACACATTAACACACACTCACACACACACACACAGCGTGAGCAGACACATGGCTAAGAGGCGGACGATGTCGATGGCAGGTGATGGCCAAGAGGCCGACAAACAGTTGCAGGCAACAGTGCAGGTTGACTGAATGTTTGACAAACTGACCGATTGACTGACTGACTGCATGACGGACAAACTGACAGAACGACGGCTCGTCATTGCGACAGAGCTGGGCCCATCATTGGGCGATCAGCTTGCGTTTGGCAACTGTACGCAGGCCACAGCCGGCGTTGGCTTTAATGAGTTTAACCCGTGCCTGCGGCTATCTCTGTCTCCCTTTCTCTCTCTCTGGCTCCCCCTTGGACCCCTTGTCCCCCATTGCGATTGTCTGTTTGTTGTTAATTACAAAAGGATGCGGCAAGCAGGATAACAGCTGCTGTGAATGGCACGACACGAAATGCCAATTGATTTCGTGTTGCAAAGCTCAAAGTTGAAAGACGCAGCTGTACCCTTTGTGATCCTCTGAGTGTATATGTATGTGTGTGTTAGAGTGTGTGTGTGCCTCTGCATTTCTAATGAACCTCATTGTCTCGCTCAAAGAAAGCACAACACTCACACAAACACAACACAGAGAAAGAGCGAAGAAAACACAAAGGTAAAGGTAACGCAAATGTTAAGATGATGCGATGCCCGCTGTGAAACTAGTTTGCCTCCTCTTTGCAAAACCGGTAACATTTCCACCCAGGTTCAAGGTTTCCCTTTTTGCCCCCTGTTTGCAGATTCATTGAAGCGTTCGAAATTATGTTTTGATTTTCCATATACCATATACCATCACCAGCGAAACTTCTAACGAACCATGGCAAATTGTCTAATCTGCAAACTGTCTTCACACCTTTGACGAGGTCTGAAGTTTTCTGTTTTGGGTTCGTGGCTCTCAGTTTGGGTAGCTATTACATTGTCGTTTACATGCCACCACCCTAAAGGTACCTCTGACATTGGTTATCCCTCTAACCCATCAAATGGGCCATTACATGCCACACTAACTGCCAAAAGTACACGCACACACACATCCAACTGCTTTATTAATTGCTTGTAATTTGTTTATGTTTTCTAAGCAATTTATTCTCCTGACCCGAATGCGACTGAGGGTTAACATTCAGTCTGGAATAGATTGTACTGGATAATGTTAACACATCACTCAATTTACAAACGAAAGTTTCCAATTCTCGACTAGTCATGATCTTCAACCTCGTTTCGGGAATGTGCTATAATAACTAACCCTATCTGATTATATTCTCTTCTTTATAATGGCATTTAATTCTGATAAGATATTATTTAATATGCTAGCCATACATTTTTGATTTAATAAGTGATATGATTAGACCTATTACTCTAACTTAAATGTATAAGCTTTGTAGAATGTAATTCTAAAAGTTCACTTTTAAAATACACTGTCATTTTGAATATCCAAATCAGTCGTTTTGGAATATTCATATTTCATACTTTAACTTACATTTTATAACCCTTCATATCATTGTTTGCTTTTGTTAGTGATCTTCATGATTTTAATAATGATCCACATTGATTTACATAGTACGTGTTCTATCATCTAATCACCATTTTTGTAAACCCGTTCCGTAAATTAATTGAAAAGTCCTATTGATCTTGCAAGTTTTAATATTCACATTCAGTAGCAGAAAGTTGACCGATCAATGTGAACTTGAAACGATCGCAGACTCCACGTAACTCAGCGTGTCAAGATCTGTGCATCATACGTTTATATTTTTAATAAAGTTATAAATTTGATCAAAACATAAACGTGACATTGATCTACAGCCCCGTGGTGAATCAGAGCGAACGTCAAGACCTTTTGTTTCTCACAGCCAGCATACAAAGAGAGGGATGCGTTCTTTTCGTATTCTGAGACAGTTTGCGTAAATTTCGGCAATTTTATAAACGCAAAAGCTACTTAAAGTGATCAGGGCAACTTTATGATCACAAAAAAGCATATCAAACCAAATAAAATCAGACAAGAACAACATGTGAACGATTGCAAATTACAAGCAAAGATCCGCATTGAAAGCAAGACCAAAGCTGCAGTTTGGATCGGCTCTTTGTATTCCTGTATATTAGTATCTGACGATCAGAAGGATGCATTGAACCAGGTTTCTTTTCCTTTTTGTATACCCTAACAAACGGTATGAACAATAACATCACAAAGCGTGTTACGCTTTATGGAAGGCATTTCTGATCGGATAACGTAGTTGTATAGCATATTCGTGATCAGTTGTCCTTGCTTTTGAGAAAGTCTTTGAAAAAAGTTGTATAATAATACATTTTATCAGAATTTCGTCCAACTGAACTAGAGAAATCTTTCTCGATGACTCATTTCACTAAAGTTCAGTGCTTAGATAACTTACTGAAACATGTTTTAATAAAATTAAAATTATCTCTAAGATATTTAGATATTTGTATAGATTTGATGTTGACTATAAAAAAGGAAGATGGTGCTTTTTTTAAATTGTTCAGAAGAAGAAGGAGTACAAATATTAATTATCAGTTCATATAGGAAGCTATAAAGAGATCTGATACAGTTTAATCAATATGTCAGCAAGGGTATTAAATCTTTGGCCTCCGAAGATGGTTATAGGTATACATGTTTTTGGTTTTCTTTTGGGCAGATGCTGGCAGCTGCTTCTCCTGGTTTGTCGTCATTACGAAAAGGAAGCTAAAGACAAACGGATATGCGCTGCACATCAAGCAACTGTTTTTTATACATATATATATTTTTTTTTGGTGGTTTTTGCTTTTGGGCTTTTCACTTCTTGGCGTAAAATAAATTGTGCGACAGGTGCGACGATGTCGACAACTGACTCGAAAAAAAGAAAAAACTAAAAGAAACAGAAGTAACAACAAAAACAACAACATTAACCACAGAATCTGGGGAAGCACAAAAGCTTTGGGCCCTTTGTGTGGGAGCGAAGCTTTCGATCCTTTTCGATCTTCGATCTTACAGCTGCGCATAATTGCCAAGTCCGAAAGAGACTCTCAGACTTTTGTCTCAGACAGCGAATGCATTTACAAGACGCAGCTGTTACTTCCGCCTGAATGAGTTTTCGGTTTGATCTTGGGTTCAGTTCACTTCAGTTCAGTTTCAGGATTTAGTTGTGTCGATCGTTGTGATCTGGCTTACAATAAGCTGGCTACTTAGAGGCAAGGCTCGTTGCACTCGCTCCTTGATCCTTTTCTTTTATTTTTCTGCTCGTATTCGTACTCGTATTCGTTTTTCTAATGCTAATCCAGCAGACAGGACAATCAGTTGTCTACCTGCCCCAGGCTCTGCTCTCGATCAGTCAGTCGGTGAGTGAGTGAGTCTCTCCTATTGAATTAATGTGCCGCATTAGCTGGCAACAGGTTTCTGCCAGCAGACATCCTTTTTCTTAGTAGAAAAACCCACACACAGGGCAACTAACACGGACCATGGATCATGGATCATGGAGCACAGATCAAGCATGCTTTTTTTTTTCATTTTAGGGTTATAAATTTGAGCTCGTCTCGATCGCGAGTTGCGCACGTAGAGAGCCTAATATCGTCCAAATAACAGGTGTCGACTGATTAGTTTCCAGGATTCCTCTGGGCGGAATTTACACTTTGGTAACAGACACGTATCAAATTGATGACTGATGATCGACTATATGAACTATGCACCTGTAAAACGATATAACTTTCAGTACAGTCAGACAAGAAGTGAAGTAAACTGAACTGAACTGAGCTGAACTGAACTGAAAGGAGGATCAGGCAGATGTTTGCATATCGTACTGAGATCGCCGCACAATTCTCTCTTTTTAAAGCAAATACTCGTATATTTGTCTGGACATGCACCTGGTACCCGAATTCACCTCCATATTTTGCATTTCGAAATGCAAACAACAAACGATACGAGACGAAAAGAAACGAAGCGAAAGGAAAACAACATTTCAGCACAATAGAATTTGTGGCACAGACACAAAAGGCGGTCGGTCTTGGACATCGGGCATCCTGCTGCAACAAGGACATGCCGCGTTAGCTGAAAGTCCTGTGCCAAACAAAAATTACATGGCACAAAAACGTTTCCGTTGATTTATTATGAGACTCTCCTCGATCTTCTCTTTCTCCTCAGTCTGCAATGATTGATCTCAAGCGCAGCGCAAATTTGTTTGTGGCTTAGCAAAAAAAAAAAAGAAAAAGAAAAAGAAAAGGAACAACCCAAAGAGCTGTCTGCTAAAAGATAGCTACCAGTATCTGCCATGGATTTATCACTTTCATGCGATCTTGCGCCAGGAGGATTATACAATTCATTTACCTTGCTTACAAGTCTTCCAGATGGATCGACCTATCGATACATACATCAGCAGTGAATGCCGAGTGTCTAAAGCGAATAAATTTGTTAGATTTCCAGAGTGCAAATTGTTATAATCATAGTAATGGATCTCTTTAACAGTTGGAAGCGCATTGAAGAGACGGATTAAGAGATCGAGGAGAAAATAGTAGTAAAAAATTGCTTGATAAAGCTGAAACAAAAACCAAGCATCAATGATCTCAACTACTTAAGACTTGAAAGAGTATTAAGCAGTAATAGAGACATAATAAAAACTTTGACAAGCGTAAGAAGATTATAAAGCTCAGCTTAAATAATCTAAGCTCGGTATAAAAGTAGCGTGAGAGAGGGATTGGGTTTTAAAAAGCTAAAGAAAGTGACAGTTTGTGATTCACAGAGTGTAATGTCTTAAAATTCTTTGGGCTGCTTTTTCAACGTGCAAATATATTTCATCTAATGTATAGTTTTGGGAATAATGACTAAATCTACGATTGAGCTCAATTTTTTTTTTATAAATTTATATATTTGGGCCAAGATCAGCTCGATCTGTGCACATCAATCAGTTACAACTTGTGATGCTGTGTCAACAGCTCCATGGGCGTCAATGAACTTGACGTACATTGCAGTTTCCCTCACTTAATCTTAAGAACTGCTGTACGAAGATCGGCGATCGCCGATCGAAAGATTGCAGATCTCATGCTGTTTGCAGTGCGATCCCATGTTTGTTCAACAAAAACAAAACGCTTCGAAAAATGTAACTGAAATTGTGTTTACACTGACCTGGAAGGCACATCAAGCGAGACGAAGCGCTTTTCAAGATCACGGGAAGAAGCATCCTTTAGACGGACGGCATATCAAGGGCAAAACGGGAGGTTGCAGCAATGCACCAAAAAAATAAAAATTAAATAAATATAAGCAAAAAAAAAGGAGCAAAGAAATATTTGAAAAGCAACCAAAAATTAAGCAGACTTCGATGCTTAAGCGGGCTTTTGTTTTTGATTTAAAAACTTCCGGTTGATTTTTTCTTTTTTTTACGCAAACTGCGATCGTAATTTGATATGTTTATGCGTTAAGAAATCGCATAAAGTTGGCAAAAATAAGACAAGAGGCAACAGCTGCCGACTTGAGTTTAATGATGATCCCAAAAACTTGGCCACAAGATCTCCACTCGCCTCAATTCAGCTCAGTTACACGTGTAGGACGTGTCCAGGGACCGTTAAGATCGACGAGAATCGAATGAAGCAATGAACAATTAAACGGAAATGTCACAGGAGCAATCTCATTGTTGCAATTTCATTTGAGAGAAGCGAAATTTAAATATGAATGCACTTTGGCCTAGAGCAAACACACACACAAGCACAACAAAGACAGTCATAATTATGGAGCAATGGGCTGTTACCTCTCGCGTCCCGTCTCTCGTCTCGTCTCTCAGGAAGCCCGCGAGACACAAAGGCGCAATGCAACCAAGGAAAAAGGCCTACCCAAATCAAACCGACAATAACAAGGACAAGGACAAGGACAGCAGCTAGGACCAGGGGCAAGGACCAGGAAGCTGCGCAAAAACATATCGCAAGCGTGAGAATCTCTGACGACGCAAATTCCAAATTCCAACCCGAAACTAACCTCTCTCTCTCTCTCTTGTCTCATGGTATCCACAATCCTGAGCATCCCAGAGCCACCCCAATGCCAACGAGATGCCCAAAATTGTCCATGGGGGTTGCATAAATTATATATGCTAGTAATATTTAATCCAATGCGTAGTTCTCCATGCTTTGATTGCTTTTCAATGAGTTTTACGCGCTTTTGAGCGATTTTTTGGTACAGTTTTTAATAGATTTTCGGGGGAATACGTGGAATTGACTACACTGTAGCTAAAGTGCGAAAGATTCAATGAAAACGTTCTTAAATCTATGCAAATAGTAGATATAATAATGTTATCGATAGTGATAAGTGTTTACCTTTTAGGTTATGTAAGGTTAGGGACGATTTTTGATTTAGTTCTGAACAGTTTTTCAAGAAAATACTCTGATATGGCTACACTGCAACTAAAATGCAAAGTTTAAAAAGGAAATACAGCAATAGAAAAGTCAAAATATATATAAAGTTTTATATTATAAATAAGAAGCTTTGAGGTTAGGTTTGCTTTAACACAATTCTTGCAACAAACATAAATTTATATATATTGGTACACATATAAAAAGAATTATAGTTTTTTATAAAAGAAAAGCTCATTAGATAGCTTTTCATTACATTTTGTGCAGTGTAAATAATTCGACTGTTTGACAGTAAAATCAACCCCACATCGAATCCAGTTTGAGGAGATGAGTTACGCACTGCAAACAATGCGAACATGGCACAATAATTGTACCAAATTTCGACTTTGACATTTGGAAGGGAATACGCAGTTTGGATTTCCGAATTCAATGGCAAAGATTATGCGTAGCAGGCATACAAAAAGAAGAAAACAAAAAAGCGAATAAGGAAGATGACAATCAAAAAGGAAACTCATAGATTCGAACTCTCTTTTATGTGTGTGAGTGCGTAATTATTATTTTGTAATTTCTATTGGGGTTGCGCGGTTTCAAACAACGGATACGGATCGTTATAGGGTTGGGCCCGTTCCCGTTCCAAGCTCAAGGACAACAACGAGGACAAGGCTGGTAAAAAGGGGCGACAATTGCATGCCAGAACATGTCGGGCATATCGAAAGTAGATCACACACAATTGAGACTGCTCTGTAGTCAGGGGAGGGATGGAGGGAGGTAGGTATGAAGGAAGGGGCAAGATTATGAAATAATAATCTAGTTGGGCATACAATCATAGTAATAATAATGCCATAACCTTGAGGCAAGGTAAATAATAATTAAGCTAGTCGAGCAATCACGTGTTGCTTTCTTTGCAGGACCCGAAACGGGATAGTTAGCGAGTCAAAACTATGGACAGCTGCGTCTTGAGCAGTGTTGGCAATTTAGCTATTCTCCCGCCAGCTCTGGAGTTTTACAATGGCAAATAAAGGCTGGTGTGAATAAGCGCTATTGTGCATATTCAATTGGTTATATCTAAACTTTCACCAGTCTACTGGAAACATTCAAAATAACATAACATAACTACAAATCATTTTATTAGCTTTCCATTTTTGAAATTATAGTGAAATATTATTTTCATTAGCAGCACTTGTTATTTTCACTAGCATTACTTTTTTCCCAATCTAATGTCATTGGATTTTATTATTACTACTCTTTTTGATTATTTTTGTGCACAACTTATAATCTATAATTACAATTCATTTTGTTAGTTTCCATTTTTTGGATATTTCTAGCTAAGCACACGCTGATATATAGCTTTGTTGTTGGCAGCACTGATCTCGAGCAGCTGCAGATTTTCAAGGAGCTCACCACGTGCCAAGGTGATTCAGCAGCAACGACATGAGGAGATTGGCGTTGGCAAAGCTATTATCCTGTGGCCGCTCCTGTCGGCCATTTTGTGCTGCGGCGCTTAACTTGGCAAGGCAGCTGCCTACCACGATCACGAACACGATACATTTATCTGTGGCAGGCAACCAGTTTTGCGCCCTAAGCTTGCAGCAAGTCCTTCTCAATTGTCCTTAAGAAAGCTGCCACAAACTCGTAGTCAATGGCAATAACAACAGATGTTTCTCATCTCTTCTGGTTGTTGTTGTTGTTAACTGAAGGAAGGAACGTGTTCCCAAACATGATTTATGGCTGATCTGCTGCTGTTGTTGTTATTGTTACTCCACTCTTAGAGTTCCTTAGAGCATTGTTTGTCCATTGACCAGCTGCTGTTCAGTTGGCCTCAACTCTGAAAGAGAGAGAGAGAGAGAGAGAGTCTTCGAACCGGTCTCATATCTCCTTCTTTGTGTCGTTTTTATGGCGTGTTATGATTTCGTATTACAATTAGCTAAACAAAAGGCGCATTGTCTGCTCAACTTGGCTCTGATCTATCTATCTATAAAGAGGAGACCCTATAAATTCCATGCAGCGCATTTAACGTGTCACAATTGTGCAGTTAAGTTGACAGTAAAGTCCAACCAAATGTTCACTGAGAACTTCATTAGCTCTGTCTCTGTCTGTGCATCTCTTTCGCTTCCTCACCCTCTTTCAAACTAGCTATTTATCTGACATTTTGACCATAATCATAAAAGTCAGGCCAACATGCTGGAGCATACAAAGTATAACGCCCACCGGCAGCACTTAAGACAAATAACTTACACACCTATCGACAGGCCGTGCTCATAAGCCGCTGGCCAAGAAGCAAACAGCTACAAACTACCAACAAGCATCTACAACAACAACAAGCTGACAACTAGGCACTACCTTGTTTAGTTGACGCATTTTCAATTAGTTTTAAATCAGAACTAATTGAATTCATTTTGGCCGCATCGCATCTAGGCAATCTTATCTTAACAGTTATGATGTCCAACGCGATGTTCACTTGTTTTGGCATTCTCAGCCGAAAATTTATTGACAAAAATTTGCAACACAGATTGCATAGCCACCTGTAGTTGCATGACCAGTAGCCTGGCTAAGGTAAAAAGATACTCGTGGTCATACAAAGTAGTCAGAACCTGCCATCGGCATATGTGAAATCTATGACCATAGCCGTACATAATAAATGGAGCACTTGTGCTTCTATGACGATGGCGGCGGCGCATGCAAAGCGACAGCTAAATGGCACACAAAAAGGTTAACAACAACACCAACAACAAAAAAGCACCCAAAGGCAGCGAAAGGCGGCAGTCAGCCACTGTTGGTCAAGTTTTTATGAATAGATTTTGTCCATGGCAATGGCATCTGGCAAACAACTGGCGCTGCATACAATAAAAACCAAATTGTAGAATTCCAAATGTGCAACATGCTACTTTCTTTCTTTGACATTTTCAAATAAAAACGACCGTTGATGCTCATGTGACATAAGCTGTCTGCTACAATACGTTATATATTATTGAGTGACCATATTATGAAAATACCAATCGGTTAACAGAAAACTGCTCTGTTAAATAAAAATAGGTTATTTTTAGGTGCGCAACCACTTAAAAATATGTGATTAGCCAAAAACAAACAACAAATGAGCCAAATTGGCTAAGAAAAACCAAACCATTTTTTTTGCAGTTCATATTATTTTTGCATTTAATTATATAAAAAATATTTCTTACACAAACACTTAAAGCAATAACACATATTTCCAAAGTATTTCACATTTTCATCTAAATCCAGTGATTATGTGATTAAATAAAAATAAATATGTATTTCAACCTAAAGCATAGTACGCAAACTCAAAAAAAGGCCTGGCGTAAGCCCAAACTCCATATAAAAAAAACACTGGCGTAAAATCAAGAAGAAGAACTTGACATTTATTACGCTCGGGTGTCCGCAAACTAAATAAATTAACAGAGCTGTTACAGAAAGCTGTTACAGCTGACAGGCCCAGCGAAACATTAAACTGTTTAGAGCAGTGGTCGGCACCAACACAGTCATATGTTTGCATTGCGTTAGTGTGCATTTTTGTTCGCCTAACAGCGGAATAACAGCGACGTTAACAGAAGCAAATCGTAGTAGTGTGTCGTACGTGAGTGTACATGAGCGGCAGCGCAGTCGCCACGAAAATTTCCTATGCGTACGGGATAGGGCCGTGCCGATAGCTGGTTTAGAGTTTCGCTGGGTATATCTATCTCGCTCACCCACATAAATTCAAAAAATGGCCGCAACGTTGACAAAAAACAGCGACATTGACAATAACGACGACAATATTAATGAATTATAATCAAGAACGAAAACTAAAATTGTTTTTATAGATATAAACCAAAGACTTTGCATTTTTTCATTAATATAGAGGGAGAATCCACGTAAAAAGTTCAAAAGCGATGGGTGCACCCAATACCCGCTGTGCTTGCGTGCCATCGCATATTTCTCTTCTATTAACTTTAATTTACATTTTTCATTGCCTATTCTCTCCTCTTTTATCCAAATCAGTTCTGCATGTTCATATTTAAAATCAACCGCCGTTGACGCATAGAGTTACCACTCAACTTTTTGTTATTTTCCGTGTTGCATTGGCAACACTGGGCTTACGCTCGTCGACAGCTAAATATTGAGCACTTTACGCCGCGTAAAATTTAGTTAGCTTGCGTACTAAGCTTAAAGCTTTAAGCCTAGTACTGACGTCAGATAAATTTTTAGCGGCGTAAAGTGCTCAATCTTTCGCTGTCGACGAGCGTAAAGACAGTGTTGTCAACGTAGCACGAAAAAATAACAAAAAATTGAATGGTAACTCTATGCGTCAACAGCGGTTTATTTCAAATTTAAACATGCAGAACTTATTTTGATAAAAGGAGGAGGGAAAAGGCAATGAAAAATTGAAATTTAAGTTAAAAGAGGAGAAATATGCGATAACGCACAAGCACAGCGCGTATTTGGGTGCACCCATCGCTTTTCAACTTTTTGCGTGGATTCTCCTTTTATATTAATGAAAAAATACAAAATTATCTAATTTATGTCTATAAAAACCATTTAAGCTTTCGTTCTAGATTATAATCTACCAATATTATCGTCGTTATTGACCAAATTCAATTAGTCTTCATCGTTTTCACTTCTGTGCCAGACATTTATCTCCTATATACCTAGCGAAACTCTAAACAGTTCGATGTTCCGCGAGGCCTGCAAACAGTGCTGCCCATCGCCCGTTCCTTATCTGGCAACTCCGTTTTTAGTTTCATTTTAGTTTACGTCCGGACCGACAAGCGGAGATAAATGTCATCTTCTTCTTATTCACCTTACGCCAGCGTTTTTTTTATATGGAGTTTGACCTTACGCTAGGTCTTTTTTCTGACGTCAGTACTAGGCTTTTATATGGAGTTTGACCTTACGCTAGGCCTTTTTTCTGACGTCAGTACCAAGCTTTACAAAATAACTGATTCTGAACTGATGAAAAAAATGAGCCAATTCGAAAAAATATGTAAGTGCCAACAGAAAAAAAGAGCCAGTTTTGGCGCAAAAACGCCAATTGTAGCAACCGGGTGCGCAACCAAGGTAACGCACTACGCAGTTCTATTAAAAGTTTAGTAACGTCACATTTTTCAGTTGGTTAATAATTGAAATACAATTATTTAATCAATTTGTATTTCATAAAATAATAACACTCAATGATTCGTTTCAAATATAGTTGCTACTTTAGCCATTTACTAAATTTCCGTTATAAATAATATTTCCTATGTTGTGTGACGTCATGCGCGTGGAGAGTGAAAGAGTAAACAGTTCTTTGCTTTGCGTCCCTTATGAGCTAACAGAAACCACTAGAAACTGCACTCAGCTAATCAAAATCAATTGAAAGCAATCAGAAAACAAAGCGCAAAGCATATAGCAACATTGCTGGAATACCCCTGGATAGCGCCGATTCTTATCTCTAAGCTGTTTCACAAACACCTCCTGTCATTTAAGGTAAATAGATAACAACAATTAGTGATAAGCGGCAAACTCATTTGCCGGCACAACAACAACAACAGATTGATTTGTTGCCAATTAAATTCAAAATAGGTTAATTGCAGAGCAATGCTTCGAAGGCTCAGTACATTACGAATTACAAGAATGCGTAGTTTTTCGGCTCTGGTGCAGACGAAGGCATTGGTCAATGGAGCCTGGATCGATGCCAGCAACAAGGAGACCTTTGCGGTCAGCAATCCTGCAAACGGACAGGTGATCGGACATGTGCCCAACATGACGGTGGAGGATGCACAAAATGCCATCAAGGCGGCCAAGCAGGCCTACGAGTCAAAGGAATGGCGCTCATTGACCGCCAAGGATCGCTCCAATCTGTTAAAGGTGCGAGTGGTAATTACAATTAAATGGACACTGATTAAAAATCATTATCTTTTGCAGAAATGGCACAAACTCATCGAGGCGAATACACAGGAAATCGCTGAAATTATGACCGCCGAGTCCGGCAAACCCATCAATGAGGCCAAGGGCGAGGTCGTCTATGGAAATGCATTCATCGAGTGGTTTGCCGAGGAAGCGCGTCGCATTTATGGCGAAATTGTGCCCAGCAGTATGCCAAATCGCGAGATAATTGTTATGAAGCAGCCCATTGGCGTGGCCGCATTGATTACGCCATGGAATTTTCCGTTGGCCATGATAACGCGCAAGGCAGGTGCCGCTTTGGCCGCCGGCTGCACGGTGATTGTCAAGCCGTCGGAGGACACGCCTCTGACCGCGCTGGCTGTGGCCAAGTTGGCCGAGGAAGCCGGCATTCCGAAGGGCGTCATCAATGTGATAACCACAAATAAGGCAGCACCCATTGGACAACTTTTCTGCAAGAGTCCTGATGTCAGGGGCATTTCCTTCACCGGCTCAACACAAGTGGGCAAACTTCTGTTCCGTGACTCCGCCGATGGCATTAAACGTGTCTGTTTGGAGCTGGGCGGCAATGCGCCGTTTATTGTCTTCGATTCGGCAAATGTGGCCAAGGCTGTGGATGGTGCCATGGCCTCAAAGTTTCGCAACTGTGGGCAGACTTGCGTTTCGGCCAATCGCTTCTTTGTCCAGGAGGGCGTCTACGACCAGTTTGTGTCGCAGCTGAAGCAACGCGTCGAGGCACTTAAGATCGGTGATGGCAGCTCCTGTGACGTCCAGATTGGTCCACTGATCAACAAGATGCAGTTCGACAAAGTCAGCGGCTTTGTGGAGGATGCTCGCAGCAAGGAGGCCAACATAATTGTGGGCGGCAAGGCCCTTAAGGAGTTAGGTCCGCTGTTCTATGCCCCCACCATTGTGACAGATGTGCCGCCAACGTCGCAACTGTACACAGAGGAGGTCTTCGGTCCCGTTGTCTCTATTATCAAGTTTAAAGACGAGGAGGAGGCTGTGCAGAAGGCGAACGACACCCAACGTGGACTTGCTGGCTATTTTTACAGCGATAACCTGCAGCAAGTGTTCCGTGTGGCCAAGCGCATGGAGGTCGGCATGGTGGGTGTAAACGAGGGCATCATTTCAGCCCCAGAGGCACCGTTTGGCGGTGTCAAGGAGTCTGGTGTGGGACGCGAAGGGTCCCATCATGGCATCGACGATTATGTGGACATCAAATACATCTGCATGGGAAACCTTAAATACGATTGAAATTCCTAAAATGACACATGTAATGTGCTGTAGCTTTAATTTGCAGTCTTCCACTAGTAAAATGCTTGTTTGTTGTAAATTCACCATAGCAATAATTTAAAATATTAATAAAAGTGCACAAAATACAGTAAATTTAAATTTAATTTTCAAATTTAATCAATTTGAAATTTTAGTATTTTCGTATTTGCTACGCATGGCCACACTGAATCCCTGCCGTCTACTTGATTTATATCGATTTAAATCGCAAAATTGATCCCATTCTTTTCTCTATTTCTAATCTTACTGCGCGAAATTGAAATGTGAATTTTTTCAATTCTCGAATTCAATTAATTATTCAATAAAATACAATTTTAATAAACAAAAAAATCGTTTTTTATAAAATGAGAAAAATGGAATTGAGTTTTTTCTGTGGCTTGATCGCTGCCACCTTGTTTTTCCAAAGCTGGGCCAAGGTTGCCACACTGTTAAACAGCTGTTCAATTTAATTTCAGCATTTTGTAAAAAAAAATACCTTATCTAGATAGAGCTGGCAACACTGACAAGTATTACTTTGCTTCCAAGTGCAATTTTTTGAAGCAATGTCTGATAAAATTGTAAGTAAATTAATAATCAAATTAGCCGAATGGAATAACTTCTGCACTAGAATGGTACATTATATCTGGTGCAGTGAGAGTAAAATGTGGGGGCTTAGCGTAAACACGCTGAGTATATAAGAGCCCAAAACACCGGCAAATGAAATTTTTGCATCGGTTTGTTGTTGTTGGTGGTGCCGCAAAAATAATTTTGTTTCTAATACGCATATAAAAACCTAAATAGGATTAAATGCAATTTAATAAATGCATATCGTAATTGAGTGTCTGCCGTTTAGTCAGTACAATGCAAATTCGTTACCACGACGACGACGTCAGTAAGACAGACGCAGACAGACACACAAACAAAGGTACAATGACTTGTAGATTTTGCAGCAGAGCTGTTGACTGGTTGAGTGAGCGATGAAGGGAGAGGGAGGCCCGCTATCTCTGCGCTACTTTGAATGGCAAGTGTTTGACCATGAGAAGATCTTTCGCTCACTTGGCAAACGCTTCACTTGCATTTTTAAGATAATTGCCAAAAAACAAATGCATTTCGCAATTTCCGGGCACAGTCAAACACTCGCCTGCATGGTGTTCAGTTGTAGTCGTTAATTTTAGGGCCTTTTAGGCTACTTCAAGTAGCTTTCCAAGCTACGCTTACAACACCATCAGCAGCAGAAGCAGCCAACGACAACAAAAAGAACATCAATATTAACACCATGGCTAGCGCTCCATTGCTGCTTGAGAATTTCATTTACAAGAAGCGCAATTTCGTCTTTGCTTTTGTGCGCCACCGTCTCTTTGTGTTATGTAAACAATCGGTGTGATCGATCTAGTTGCTGCTTAATCGATATAATAGCTAATATGTGCATCTATTTGTGCTTGGATTGTTCACAGCTAATACGCGTGCAGTCTGCGGAGGGCATCAAGCGCATTGAGATCTCGCCGAAGTCAAATCTAAAGCAGCTATATGACATCGTACAAAATTCCCTTAAAGTCGATGGCTTTGGTCTGTTCTTGGAGCGTAATTTCGCTACAGAGCTGCACGCCAGCGGGTCTAAGCTGGTGGGCACATCGCTCAAGCATGGCGATATGGTTTACTTAAAACAAATTGCCGGCACTTCATCACGAGTAAGTTCACACACATAAATATCCCTAGAATTTGTGATTATCTAGGCAAATGTTTTAGCGCGCAAGCACCACAGCAATGGAGAATATGGCATTCAATAGCGCGACAATACAGTCCAGCGATAAGATCAGTAACACACGTCCCTCCAATAATATCATAGAGGATGAAGTCGATCAACAGCTGTTCAAATCTGATGGCACAATCAAACGCGACCGCGATACTAAACTGTAAGTTGACATCAACATGGATAATAAGATGATATTAATTATAAGATTGCATTCACAGTTGCCATCATAATGCAAATGGGCGCTGTGTCCACTGCTCACCGTTGGAGCCGTACGATGAGAGCTATCTTAAAGAGCACAATATCAAGCACTTATCATTTCACTCGTACATACGTAAGCAGACATCAGGCATGGACCATGGCAAGTACTTTGTGTTTGACGATATCAATTGCCGCATCAAGCCTGGCTGTCGGGAGCATCCTCCCTGGCCCAAGGGCATCTGTTCCAAGTGCCAACCATCGGCAATAACGCTAAATCGCCAGACCTATCGACATGTGGATAATGTCATGTTTGAGAATACCAAAATAGTGGAGCGCTTTTTGAATTATTGGCGGACCACAGGACATCAGCGCATGGGCTATTTGTACGGAACTTATGAGCAGCATGCGGATGTACCTCTTGGAATACGCGCCAAAGTGGCGGCTATATATGAACCGCCTCAAGAATCATCTCGCGATTCGATTAATATATGTCCAGATGAAGGTGCCGATGATGTTGATGCTGTTGCCAACGCATTGGGACTTAAAAAAGTCAGTTCATCTAACTCTTAGGTTCAATTGAACTCTGATAATTATTAATTTTTAACAGATTGGTTGGATTTTCACTGATCTGATTACGAAAGATGCTAGCGCTGGAACTGTTAAACAAATTCGTGGCATTGAGACGCACTTTCTCACTGCCCAGGAGTGTATAACTGCTGGTGAATTGCAGAATCGTCATCCTAATCCATGTAAATATGCCACAAATGGCAATTTCGGCTCCAAGTTTGTGACCATTTGTGTGACAGGTGAGTGCTGAATGCAATAACCACCAATGTGGGAGTTTAACCTTATTGCTATGTCTATCACAGGTGATCAGACCAAGCAGGTGCACATGGAGGGCTATGCTGTGTCCGCTCAGTGCATGGCCCTAGTGCGAGATAATTGTTTAATACCCACAAAAGATGCCCCCGAATTGGGATATGTGCGTGAATCGACCGATAAACAATATGTACCGGATGTTTTTTACAAGGTAATTATTCAATTTGTGTAAACAATGCATCCTTGATAGCTGGGAATACTAAAAACTAGTCAAGTTTCTTTCCCTGTTCATTTTTCGCCTGATTTCCACTTAATGAGATATACTTTTCTTATTGATTGCAGGAAAAGGATCAATATGGTAACGAGGTTCAGCGCCTGGCGCGCCCATTGCCGGTGGAGTATCTGCTGGTGGATGTGCCCGCCTCGACACCGTTGCAGCCGCAGTACACATTCACAGAGTACGACAAACGTCAAGCATTCCCAATTGAGAATCGGTACATTGATGGACACCTGCAGGATTTCAATGCGCTAAGCAACTATCTTGCGGCCTGGGCCGAGGAGGAGTTCCTCGAGGCCATTTCGGATTTTCACTTGCTGATTTATCTGTACAAAATGGATATGCTACCGCTGCGTCAGCACATGGGACCCTTGTTGGAGGCGGTGCGCTCCAAGAATCCCAATAAGGCGGCCGATTTCAAAAGCGAGGAAGTATGGAAATTGCTCGAATCACTTTTCCAAGCCAGCTCCACAGGCAGCGGGTATGTAAAAATAAACATCAAGACTTCTAATCATATTATATTTAACTATCATGATCCATAGTGGAACGACCAGTTATCCAAGCGGAGCAGCGGCAAATGCTGGCAATGCAGGCGCCGATGCCATGGATCTGGATGCCAACACCTGGACTTGCAATCACTGTACGTTCATCAATCGCGGCGAGCTAACCTCCTGCGAAATATGCTCGCTACCCAGATAAGGATGAATATCAATGCGAGTCCAGCTGTCAGCGTAACGCTACGAAATTCTGGTGTTAATGAAACTAAAGATTCAATCATACTTACTATATATAGCAGAGGAAGCTGGAAAATAGGACGTGGCAACCCAGCCTCGTAGCAAGCCGCGCGTTCTCTATAAATGTAACATTGTGTAAGAGTTTTATAAAAAAAATTTAATTTATTTTTAAATAAATTTAAATTGTTGAGTATACTACGGAGTGGTAATTTTTACACTTAACTTTGATTATTTTGTTGGTAAACACATTTATAATGTCTTCGAGATTCGCTTTGTGCTTTCGAATTTTTCGATATATTTTATTTTATTTTTTCGATATATTTTCGATATAATACAACTGAAAATTCAAATTGTAATTTTTATTTGAAAATTTTGTTTGAAAATATCAAATATTAACATTTATTTAATTTGCAAAAACTCATTTGTATTTCGCCGAAAAGATGAAACTATTACTTTTTTCTTCAGATTTTAGCTTTATTTAATAGACATTCAAATCGTTCTTTAGTAACAACTACACGTATTTAAGTAAGCATTAGTAACTTTAATTATCAATTTGCTCTGATATATGTATGTAATTCAGAAGTTTTCGTTAAATGACTAATGATTATCGTGGAATTATTATTGTCGATAAAGTGTGAGTTTTTTAGTTAAGTATTTGACATATTGTAAGATGTCAAATATTAAACTAAAAAACTTTTTGGTAAATATTTATCTTTACTAGACATTTAGAATATATTAATATGTTGTTAATAATAATATTCTTATGATATTTTGCTATAGACATTGATTCTTTTATTTGACTTTCAATGAGCTTTTCTATATTTGATTATAGCTTTGTGATTGGACACAGTTTAATACACGATTATTCCAAAATTTTGTATTAATTAGATACTTTAGACATCAATTAATTATTATTTTTATAAAACGTTTTTCTGCATTATATTTGATTTAAGTAAGCTGCTGTCATAATTTTGACTTTTACTTTGCTAGGTCGAATATCAAATCAAATTCAAGCCTTTTAACTTTGCCAAAACTGATCCGATTTCCAAGCGATCATGGATTGGCCTCTTAATTCATTCTGCATTCAAATTTGGTTTATTTTGTTTAAATAATTTTGTGCTCAAATCCAGATAGTATATGAGAAATTCAGGAGCTGGAGGGAGTTGTGGCTGCTGCCTGACAGCCTGAGGAGCAGCAGCAGCAGCAGATGTGGATGGCAGCTCATGGGGAGCTGTGGCCACATAAGTCTGTAGCGCAGAGCCCCGATTTGTGGCCTGAGACTCCGTTGATTGCTGTTGTTGCATCATGGTCATGCCCAGTTTCAATGCAGGCAATTGCTTTAGCAAAAAAAGCAGACCATCATGTGTCAGCAACATGCCTGTTGCCGGCATCTTTGTTAGCTCTCCACATATGGAGCACAATATCATCATTCCGTCTTCATCAAATTTCAGGCAATTCCGGCAGAAGAAATGCTGACAACTGAGCTGTTTGGGCAGCAGCGATGGGTTTGTCAGCGCATAGTCACGTCTGCACAAGCTGCACCTGAGCAGCGATTTTAACTCCTTGGGTATATCCATGTGGATGCTGGAAGGTTTCTGAGAGGGAGAGAGATAAACATAGTATATAGTTCTCTGTTGGCAACTATTCTACTTAAGCCCAAAGCATGCATTGCACCTGAGCTCATAAGTTGTCCTTTGTTTAATTTAATAAGCAACTATTGTTTTCCTTCTTATCATATTTGGCACATGTTGCACTTAAGCCCTTTTAATATAGATTTAACCAACTGCTTATGCATAGACAATAGCGGTTTAAAGTGGCCTGTTAAGTGTGACCTATGTGACTTACAATTACAACAATAGCCAAGTCAAAATCTATTATATTCTGGATGTCTTTAATTAAACGCTTGATTTTGCACGTTAATTTGTTAACTAGAATGCCATCCGTTCAATATACATTCGTTTAATTATTTAAGTATCTAGTTGAGGTTTAGGTTTAGGCCGCTAGATTAAGTACAATTTTTGTAAATCAACATTTCGAAATGTGTATTATGTATGAATGTACATTAGAGTTAAGATAGAGACGAATCGCGAAATCGTCGTTCCAAGGATGAAAGTTATGTTTCATCCGGACATTTCGTCCTTTGGTTCTGTGGAATTTTAAATTTCCTGGTCCTAACAAGAGTATTGACACCAAGTTTGTCAGGATCGTACCATAGACACCCAAGATATAAATTTTCAAAAAGAAATAAATTTTTCAACTCAAAAAGCGCGGACCAGCAATTCATTTTAGAACTATGGTTTCTTGGTAAACACATCTTAGAATTCACCATAGATTACGAAAATGGGTTACCATTTTTTGTGAAAAAGATCGATCGGTGAAAACTGTTGGCATATGAAAAGTTAATAACCAAGATAAGAGCTCTATATACAAAACTGTGTGTGTAATGGAAAATTCTGATATGGGGTGGGCAGGGGCGTGGTTGATATCGACTCGACTGTAGATGCTGATCAAAAATATATATCTTCGATTTCTACGAAATCAAAACACTATGTACATGCATATATACTAATTTATTGAGTAACGGGTGGAATTAAATTCGCAGCGCTAAAATAGCCCATATGGACATACAGTGGCTCACTGTAACTCTAAGGCCCGTTTTTTCAATGTCTAAATAAGGTATTTAATAACTATTGAAAAGAAAATTTGACGTAAAATGTATAGAAATTAATGTAAAATTTACTATATTTTAAATTGACTTTATATGTACATTGAAAAAACGGCCCTATCACTATTACAGATATCGACCAAATTTAGATGCAGTTCTTTTCAGCACGGCTTGCCGATTCAGATATTTGACTGTAGAAGAATACTATTTATGTAAACAGCACTTAAAACCAAGAAAAACTTAAACTTTTGACTTTTTTCATGTCACAGCTTATTTCGTGCAATCTCCAATTGTGATCATTATGTGTTCTCTTCGGAACACTCTCCGTCTTAGGTCTACTTCTGGTCAACTCTAACTGGGTGTCTTTCACCTCAATTCTGTCTTTATCCTATTCTTATTCTTCCTCATATTCTTCTTTATTCTATCGATCCCTAAAATTTCTGACTGTAAACTATTTTGTACACCTCCTATCTTTTTCTCTTTCTTTTCAACCAACCCCAGCTGTGAACAGACTGGCAAATAAAATTCCCCCATCGTGTCGGTGGTGTTATTAGACTAAACTTGTAAATCATTAGGCTTTCTTTTCTTTTTAAATTCTTATAATATTGTAATATCTATTGTATATTGTATATTTATATTGCATTTGTGAATTAACTAGAGGCAGCAATGCTTGCTTTAAATAAATAAATAAATAAATTGTTTTCTTCTGTCCTTTAGGACACATCGTTAATTTATTTTATTTTACATTAAATCGGTTTAATCAAGTTGCAAAGTTTAGTTTTGAGGTGAATTCCAAATGAGCCTTGGTACAACAATTAAACTTTGGAAATCGATCCTAATGAGTTTAAAATGCTGGTTAAACACAGCGGTATACTGTTGAATTGCTTCAATTATGTGTTTGTGCAGTATATTTGGTCATCCAAGGCTTTCTTTAAGACAACCAAGTGGCAGAAATGGGCCATAGTTATAAATAATGTTATTTTTATATTTTTGATAAAATATGTATTCTCAATTTTATTTATATTGTCTGTAGGCATATTTTTTCTAGCTTTAAGTAACTTTTTTTTCTTTCTAAATTTGATTGTAGTTCACTATTACCAGTATAATATGGCATTTAGGATGCATCACTTGTAGTCCTTTCCGCACATTAATAAATCTTATTGGAGAGTCGTATAAAAAAATGGAACGCAATTCTTCTATGCGATTCTTTCAATCTAATAATATTTAACTTACATTGCTTAAATTGTTGAAATTTGTTAATTTCTTGTACAGTTTATTGTTTCACAATTCACCTGCAAACACTTGTATGCACTTGACACTATTATAGCTGCTACTTTGCAAATGCACTCTGATGAAAGCAGATGCTCCTTTATATAGGCCAGCGGTAGCCGAAGCTTGAAGTGATTCAATCAGGCATTAGCCGAATGCAACACGAACCTATGCCTCGATGCACCTTCCTAGGTGCTCCTGCGCCTAGGCGCCAAAATTTACCACGGACGCAGTCCTTGCAGAAAATCAAGTGTGTCGTGCCCTTAAACAATGGAATGGATCAAGATTGCGTTGAGCTGATAATTTGGCATTGTTCAATATTAATAAGCAAACATTGTTTCCCTTTTATCATGTTATGCAGGTGCTCATTAATTATTACCTAATTGCTTTCACTTAAACAATTATCAAATGTCACTGAAGTGACTTATGTGATTTTGTTAACCACAGCAATAGTTAAACGGATTACAATTATGCATTTCATCACTGCGGACGGCAGTCCTCGTTAGTGACGAAAGCTGAAAAAATCATAAACTACCGAAATTCATACTTGCAGAAAAAATAGGGACAAGGAACATCAAGTATAAAATTTTTGTTTATTACTTATTAATTTTAAAAAACTTCAATATTTTGTGGTAGCACCTATCATTTTAAATATTCAAGAGCATCTTGGGTGCATGGAGTCCACAAGTTTGGCACAGGTTTCCTAAAGAATGACATACCAAGCCTGTTGCACCTGTTCCGCGAGCACCTGCTGATTTTTGGACTTGGAATGGAAGAATAGAAAATTTGCTACGACTGTCCGATTAGGTCGAGTTATACACCGTTTAAGACCAATCGAATTGAGATTAAATTTAACGAAACAGTTTAGCTTTTATTTGACATTAAATATAATTGTAATGATAAATTTTAATTGTTAGCGATCTAGCGGTTATTATTCGCATAGTAGGGGACCACTTCGTGGGCACTATTGCAGTCTCTGTTTGACAGAAAGAGTTAAGTAACGGATGTGACCCATTGCGAGAAACATCATGAATATATACGCATAACTTCTCGTTTCACTTAGTCCTGGATTTCCTGGTCACAACAGCACCTGCTACTGAAAAGCTTGTGGTAGAACGCATATGTTCATGGTATCCGGTGTATTTGCTGCTGAAATTTGCCGCTATTTGTGACTAATGATTCCTGCTACTCGGTCATTAAATTGGCTCCTCGCTTGCTAAAGTAATGGAATTGAAATAGGATTTGATCTATGGGTGAGTAGATCACATATGGGCATTTCCAGAAAAAGGTCCACCTTGCCGAAAAACGTAAAATTGGTTAAAAACTCACATCTTGTGAAATTTTCTTCCAAAAATGTATTCAAGTTATTTATTTTATCAATATACGCTAGAAGAAATTCAATAGGATGAAAATAAAGATTCTACATTGGAATAAATTCACTTTTTCCATATTTTTGCGTATTTTCTTAAAAATTGATTTTCAAAATGGACCGTTTGTATTTTAACGATTACACTAAGTCAGGGAGTAAGATTGTAACATAAACCATTTTAATATATAGAAATATATTGAAAGTTTTATTTAAAACAAGTTCTAAGAGCTATATATCGGAATATAGAATAAAATTTGATGAACAAACTCTTGGAAAAACTAGGTGTCACGTTCGCGATGTCACGTTACAAATTACTAATAAAACCTGTAAAATATATAAAACGGTAGTTACATATCAAAATTATTTCTAAAATGGAAAACTACATTATTTTATTATGGTTTAAGAGTATTTTCTTCCAAATTATTCGCCACATTTCGCAGACTTTCGCATTTGTCAAGATGAAGTCAAAAATGACTTCCATTTTTCGTCGCGTTCGCGATGCATTGTTTTCTATAAATAATTAAAAAACGACAAGTTTTCAAAGATTGTCTTTTATCATAAGAATAGAGTTGATAAAACGCATTAAACACGTGAGAAAACATTTTTGAAAATGTCAATTTTTGCCATTTTTTTTTTCATTTAAAGTCGTACCAATGTCGCGTTCGCGATCCTGGAATTACCCATATGTATTTTGCATAGGGTCACCGCTTTACAGTGGTTGCGTCCATAGGCCCAAAAATCAAAAAAAATGGTCACAAAATATTTGAAAAAAATGTAACCAAGTTTACTCTTAAATGTGCACTCTTCTTAATAGCAACCCAGTCTTTTGGAAACCTAACGGGACTTAAAAAAAATTAGCATTAAGAGCATAAGCACGTGCTAATTTTTGCAACCCTGCTGCGCCTAGTATGCTTTTTGTGAAAGGAAAATCTCACTTGAAAACTGTGTATCTTTTAATAATTTAAAATGAATTTTTAAGTTGAAGGCATTTAATTTAAATATAAATATTAATTATCAGCTTATTTGGAAAATTGTTCTTGTGAAGTTAATTTAATTGAATTAACTTTTTTTGTGCATTTTGTGAACATATTTTTTATGTTTATTTAAAGTTTAAGTTGTGATCCCACAAAACTCCACAATTGGTTTGTATGTCACTGCATTTGTCTTAGTTTTAAGGTAGTAGTGTGTTAAAATCCCATAAAAAAAACCTCTACGAGGTAAAAGTCTAGTGACGAAAACATTTTCATGCCCCAAAATTTCTGATATCCAATTTTGTGACGAATAATATTAAGTTTTACATATAAATCATTTTTAACAAAATTTTGGCACTCGGCACATTGCGCTTAAATGTCTCAATTCTTTATACCAAATAAAACTCACTGTTTTGCGCAGTGCCGAATGCAAACAAACAAACTGACTGCTATGACACTTTGTTGCTTCTGCCCTATTCCAATTCAAAGTAAAACGTATATATTCAGTTAATAGGTTATATCTTCCAAACCTATAGGTAAAATTTTTTGTGTCATATGTCAAAAAACGCGAAATTTTACAAACTAAAACATATTGAAATTTAAAAAAAATCGTTAGCGGCGTTTTCTCAAAAACCGCCAAAATGTGAGGGAAAATACCTTATATCACCTGTAGCAATTTACCTATGTAGTTTTGAAAAAAAGTTAAAAGGTATGCATAACAGCCCTTCAAAATACCTTTTCAACGATATATAGCTCGCATCTGTAGCTTTTATCGTTTGGATGCTATAAGGGTTCAATTTTAGCGGTTTTTAGCGATTTCCCGCTAAACTAGCGATTTTTCGAAAAAGTCGTAGAACAAACGTTTATAGATTTTTGAGCAGGAACAAGTCCTCATTCAAACTTTTAAGCTAAATCAACGATTTGATCCAAACAAACAAACAGACAAACAGACAAACGGACAAACAGACAAACTGACTTTTCATCTCATTTTCGGAAGGCCCCTAAAAATTTCAAAATTAATTATTTTTTGAACTAGTGGTCGGATTTCGATGATCGAGGTGTCATTCGACGCGTATTTTTAATGAGAATTGTAAAAAATTCAACAAAAATTCAAAAAGGCTCCAACGGCCCCATTAGCTCCAATCATTAAAATTTTTCCCCTCCCACTTACACCTGTTTATCTCAGGAACCAGGTGAGTTTCCAAAAGTCTTAGTATGCACATTTGTAAGTTAAATTAATACCTTTCGATCGGTATATAATTCGACCTGATCGGACAGTCATAGCAAATTTTCCATTCTTCCTGTGTATATATGCTAGTCGCCTTCGCACCCTTCGTGCTGCTTTCGTCACTAGCGCGGACTGCCGTCCGCAGTGATTAGCTGCAGAAATTTGCAGATGTGGGTATAATCATAAAAAAAATTAAGCAGTCTTACGTTTTCCAAGGTCAGAGAATGGGACCAACGCAGAAAGTTAGTTACTTTTTATGTTTGTAGTTTTTATGATATATGTATATTAGTAAAATTACGTTCATTATTTCTTACTTATTATTTCAGTTTTATAATATAAGAAAAATAAATCAAGCTGAACTCTCTACTGAAAGTATTTTTCGACGCAAGCTTTATATATGCGCAAGGACTTCTGAATATGATGGCGCCACAGAAATTTCATTTTAAGAAATTTCTCATTAAGTGACCAAACATTAAAGTTGAATCATTTATCTTGTAAAATGTCAAAGCTATAAAAATTCGTCCCGATCGTTTGTATGGGAGCTATAGAATATAGTCGTACGATTTGGCCAATTTTTTTGTTATATATTTAGGATATTTTTCTAGATTTTTGGTAAAAATTTCATAACGATAAACCCACTAGAAGTATTTATGGCCGCGGCTCCATACAAGCCCAACCACTCACTGTGCGCTTGCGCAATACTAGAAGGAATAAAGTCAGTGTCATACTCATTGCCATTGGAACCACAGAGAAGCATGGACAAATGCGCATGCCTGAAGTTTTTAGCATAAGGGGGTTAATTTTGCTAAATGAACCAAAACATTCACATGCGCGCCCTGGCCCGGTTCCGATTCCAGTTGCATAAATTGACTATCGGTCTTTTTCTGGGAGCCAAGGCTGCCACAAGTCTTAAAACTGACGGTGACCTTTTTCCAGAAAAAAAAAATTGGTAGCGAAGCGAGGTGAAAATTAATTCTTACTCAAGCATAATATCCAGTTGTTGAAAATATTTTGGCCGCACAAAATGATCGATGTTTTGATGTCGGACCATACAGAATTCAGTGTGACGCATAATACCAAAAATCACTAAAAAGTTGAGAGATTGTTGGTCTTATGCTGCTGTGGTCACACTGTTCGTCAGCTGTGAACAACAAACAAATAAATAACATTGAGCCAAAACAGCCTTTTCGAGGCTAAAACTTTTAAACCTGACACCTGTGGTGTGCCGCGCGCAGACCATCTAGAACACTGTACCTGGCTTGAATAGTGTTGTCACTGCAGCCAACCTTATCTTCACCCTTGCGGTGATTTAAACCAAAAAAAAAAAAAAATAACATTGAGCACAAAAATAAAGAGAAAATGGACAAAATGGACAGGATAAGAGAAGTAGCAGCGACTAATACCCTAATTATTAATTATAAAAATCCCATCAAAATGTTTTTTTTTTCGGTCAAATCCCACAATATTGACCTCTGTTGCTCCTCTTCAATAAGTCTAATTCGCTCTTTGTGTTCCAAGATCTCAATTTGGCTCTTATTTTGCTGCTTGTTGGTCGCCATTGCTGCTCAAAATGATTTCGACTAGTCGAAACACTGAACGAATCGATGTTTTGAAAGGTCAAAAAAAAAAGCTGCCAGCTGTCATTAAACAGTGTTGTAAAACACCAGAAAATTTTGTGAGCTGCCCAGATTTAGGTACTGGATACAAGGGTTTAGAAATAGCCTTACAAAATAATTTCGAGCCAGTTTGCAACCCTTTTTTTTATATGGAGTTGACACCTTTCAAACTGAATTTTCAACAACTGGATACTATGCTTCATGTAAGAAATTTAAAAAAATAATTATAAAATCGATAAAAATATAACAAAACTCCTGGAGAAAAGCGTAGTACTCTCTAGACGAAAATATGTTTGCAAGGCCAAAACTCCATGTAAAAAAGAGGGTTGCAAACATGCTCGAAATTATTTTGTAAGGCCATTTCTAGACCTATGTACGCTGTACCTAAATATGGGCAGCTCAGAACATTTTCGGCGTTTTACAGCACTGTTTGGTAAACAGATGGCATCTTTTTTTTGACCTTTCAAAACATCGATTGAATCGTTGTTTCGACTAGTCGAAATCTTTTTGAACAGAAATGGCGACCAAAAAACGGCAAAATAAGAGCCGAATTGAGGTCTTTGAACACAAAAAACGAATTAGAGGGATTGAAGAGGTGCAACAGAGGCCAATATTGTTGGATTTGACCGGAAAAAAAACATTTTAATGGGATTTTTATAATAAATAATTTTTGCTTTAGTCGCTCTTATCCTGTCCATTTGGTCCATTTTCCCCTTTTTGTTGTTATCAATGTTATTTATTTGTTTGTTGTGCACAGCCGACGAACAGTGTGACCACAGCAGCATCTCTCAACTTTTTAAAAAAATTCGATAGTGGCTTACCAAATACCGATGGTTTCGATGTTTTGCAAGCAAGTCGATGCTTCACTCGATGTTTTTCCACCTCTAGCGTCCTAAAACTAAATTTTGTTTAATTAATTTTTTTGTTTAAAATTCCTTTGCGATGATAAGAAACAATTAATTTCAAGCGGATGGATGGATGGATGGATGCTTACAAAATAAATGTAAGTAAAACTAAGCATACATATACTCAATTAACTAACAAGTTTGTGTTTTACTTGAGAGAACAATGCGAAATTCGTCGGCAATTTGTTGGCAATAAAAATTAGCAACAAATTGCAGATGCCGAAAAAGTTGTTGGTTTTTTATACATATGTGCCATTCTATTGTACAGTTGAATAACTTCTTCTCAGGGCGAATCGCGGCGAGAATACTATGCACGAATTTGAGGATATTTTGGACGAGAGCGAAACAGACGCCGATCGATTCGCTGCCTTTCTGAAGCTCAAAACCGCCACAAGACCACGGAGCAATCCTCAATTTCTGCTTGGCAGCTACGACATATCATTTGATATTGACGTCGATCTCGTAAAACGTACAGAAAGGATTCCAAGGAATGGACAGAATTTGATCGTCGAGTCTCAGCCGCAACCCGAAATACCCAGATTATGCGAAGATGAGAATTTACCGATCGCTCCTCCTGCCGGTCGGAATTCGTTGACATCTTCCACACCTCCAAGTGCACTGGCCAAAGGTGTTTCTAGTCCGATACGTTGTGTGGATACTAAATTTCTATCTCAGACGCAAAATAATGTAGACTGCACTTTGGAATTCGTAAGTCTTTGGCTCTATGTGATGAAATTTTTAAAATATTAATGTCAAGTCTTTTTTAGCAACCAGAACTAAACAGCACAGCGGCCCCAGAAAAGCAGACGGAGAATCAACCAAAGGCATTTGCGACACAACAACAAAAAGCGCGAAGACCGTCCACAGCAGATGCAGCAAGAACAACTGGAGCAGTTATTGATTTGACGAGCGATGATGATTTTGAGACTAGCTATTTAGCGAGTATAATGCATTTGAAAGGCAAAGGCAATTTGCCCCTCGATTTGCCCAAAAAGACATCTTTGCAGCGACGCTCGACGGCTAATGTGTCCATAAGCCGCAAGCCCACAACAGAGGCACCGTCGAACAAAATAGTTGTGGAGCAACAAAATTCAGAGGAAACACCAGTAATGACAGAAGCACCAACGGTATCCGATCTGAATGAAGGTGTGACGCATGATTACGTCCTTGAAGAAGAGTTGAACTCAAACAGAGCCATCGCAACCCGTCAAACTAAAAGAAGTTCCATCCAGCCGTGGGATTTGCATAGTTCCCATTCAAATAACTTGTGCAATAATCGCGCAAAGCTTCCACTGCAGATGGTGCTTAATAAGCCCTCTCGTCCAGCTATAAATGGTGAAGAATTTGCCCAAGAGCTGGCTCGGATGAGCCATCATGAGATACTTGACTTACGTAAACGCAATTCAATGGGACTGCCTTGTGATAAAGAGCGACAGACAATCAGGAATGAGGAGGAGCAACTTGCCGTTGAGCAGCACATACAAACGGAGTTATTACTGCGGCAGTCTGTGGATAAAACCGAGGGATTACCCAAACTCCGACCGCTTAGTGCTGTAACTAATAAGGCAGTTGAGCCTGTGTCTACTGTAAAATTCATACCGCCGATCGGCGACAGAAGAAAAAGGCCCCGTAGAACACGTCGCGAGGCACCCATGGTAAGAAGTTTTGTTAATCTAGATTTATTTTCTATTTATTGTAATGATCCCATTTGTAGACGGAAGAGCTTAAGAACTATTTAAAGCTGTCGGGGACTATAGAGACGCGTCTCAGGTCACGCTCCACCAACATGAGCAAGCGCAGCTTGTATACCAAAGGCAACTCCGATGTGGAGGACAGTCTATCGCAATCGCCGTCGAATAAAGAGAGCTACTGGTACAGTGGAATACAAATTTTACCGGCACCGCCCAAAAACACAGTGTGCCACGATGGTATAATCGTTGTGTCACCGCCACCCGTCTCTTTAAGGTATTCCCAAGCCATGTGCAAGCGAAGACGCTCAAAACGCCTAATGTCAATTGAACAGGAGGAGATGCAGCGGCACCCACTGACGGATGCTCAGAAGGATGGGGAACAGGAGGATGTAGTGCCGGAAAAGGAGCAGGCGAGACCCGAGGATGTGGAGCCAGAGAGACAGGAGAATGTGGAGCAGGCGAGTCGGGAGAATATGGGGCAGGCGAGTCAGGAGGATATGGGGCAGGCGATTCAGGAGTATGTGGAACAGCCGAGGCTGGAGAATGTGGAGCAAGCGAGACGGGAGGATGTGGAGCAGGCAAGACAGGAGAATGTGGAGCAGGCGAGTCAGGAGGATATGGAGCAAGCGATACAGGAGGATGTGGCGCAAGCGAGACAGGAGGATGTGGAGCAGGCGGGTCAGGAGGATATGGAGCAGGAGGGTATGAAACAGACGAGTCGGGAGTATGTGGAACAGCCGAGGCTGGAGGATGTAGAGCAGGCGAGACAGGAGGATGCGGAGCAGGCGAGTCAGGAGGATGTGGAGCAGGCGGTTCAGGAGGATATGGAGCAGGAGGGTATGAAACAGCCGAGGCTGGAGGATGTAGAGCAGGCGAGACAGGAGGATATGGAGCAAGCGATACAGGAGGATGTGGCGCAAGCGAGACAGGAGGATGTGGAGCAGGCGGGTCAGGAGGATATGGAGCAGGAGGGTATGAAACAGACGAGTCGGGAGTATGTGGAACAGCCGAGGCTGGAGGATGTAGAGCAGGCGAGACAGGAGGATGCGGAGCAGGCGAGTCAGGAGGATGCTGAGATGGCGGAGGACACTCAGGAGGATTTTGAGCAGGCGAGACTGGATGTGGAGGATGTGGAGGTGCAGGAGACTGAACCAATGCCAGAAGTGCAGCAAGAGACTGAGCCTCTGACAGACGAGGGTAGTACGCATATGGAAGCATTGCGCGTGGAGACTCCAACACCTCCGTTGCCAGCTACCTATAAGCAGGAGGTATTAAGTGAGGAACCAAGCACCAGCAAGGCTTCCCGCCAAGCACTTGAGTTGTCCCTAAGCAGGCAGCAAAAGGAGGCCAACCAGCAGAAAAAACGAGGCCGGGGAAGGCCCAAGCGAAATATCGCTAAAGATAATGCCACTAAGGAACCACCTTCATGTGCATCGCATCCTCAAAAAACGAAAACTGAACTGTCGAGGCTAACAATCAATTTGAGAGATGCGACGCTGCCGCCAGATGAAAATGAATTAACCCAAGAAGGGGATTCAAGTAAGCAAGCAGAATATGACATTAAATAGTAGTTTATTGATTAAATTTTTGTTTGCTGCTAGCAGCAGTTCGTAGGTCAAGACGTGGACAGGTGCCGCTGCGCAACTCATGGTGTCACACGTCGGATGATCCTTTCGCCTACATGCGGGCCATTTACTTTGGAGACAAATCCAAGGTAAATAGCAGCGCGCGTAAACGTAAGCGTGAGCAACAGGAGGCGCTTGGCACAGATGCTGACACACAACCAAGTCAGGCTGAGCATCAAGGAGCGGAGATCAGAGCTCGGCCCAAGAAGCGTGTACGCATAAGAGATCCGGATACAGTGGAGCCTGAACCAGATCCAAATATTCCTGTAAATCATCCAAACGAATCTCTAGACGAACATGAAGATGCTACTGAAGTTGGATCCCAAACACAAAGCTCTCAACTGTTATCCTGGCTACGCGGTATCAGCAATGCCAAACCCGGGAGAAATGTCCAAGCTAGTGTCGAATATGAATCAATGAACACCTGTAGGTTGCTCTCTTAAATCCATTTCTTACATATTTATTGAACTGTATTGTGTTTCTGCCTGCAGCATCTCTGGCGGAACTGGAGTTCTCGATTTGTAGTGGCATTGAATACGCCTTCTACTGCACGGAGGACCTGGGTGCCGTCGGCTATATGCGTTTGCAACCTTTGCAGCAACGTGGCATGACTCACAACAAATCAAATCATTTCGTAAGCATTAAATGATCAATTTATGGTTATAATTATTAATTCACTTTGCATCTTTTCAGAGTTTTGTGGTTCTCCATGGTGAGGTGAAAGTTGAAAGTCGCTTGCAAAATTCGGCGCCGTTAAATCAGGTCGATTTAAAAACTGGCGACATGGTGGAAATTAAAAAGGGTGCGTTAAATACTTAGTTCATGATAACTTAAAATTATAAATCCAATTTATTTACTTTCTAGGAAGCCGTTTTAACATATCAAATCTGTTAAATGAGGTCAGTGTGCTGTTAGTAATCCGCAGCAACAGAAATGTGAATGGAAACGAATAGAAGTAAACATTTATATATATTTTTAGTTGTATATATATTTTTGTTTATGCTGTGGGAATGAATGCCACAAAAATGTTTGTTAAATGATTAAAATAAATTCATAGCTGCCAATGCTATGAAATATATTTTGTTAAACATTGCTTTTCTCTTTAATTTTATCTGCACGAGTAAAAGGAAATGCGCTAAGAAATATATACATATATGGGCATTTCCAGAAAAGTCCACCTTGCCCAAAAACGTAAAATTGATCCAAAACTCACATCTTGTGAAATTTTCTTCCAAAAATTCAAGATATTTATTTTAGCAATATACGCTAGAAGAAATTCAACAGGATTAACATACAGTATAGATTCTACATTGGAATAAATTCATTTTTCTATGTTTTTGGCCACTTTTTTAAAAATGTACTTCCAAAATGGATCGTTTGTATTCCACCGATTACACTAAGTCGGGGAGTAAGATTGTAACATAAACCATTTTAATATATAGAAATATATTGAATGCTTAATTTAAAACAAGTTTTACAAGCTGTTTTCAATATATTGAATAAAATTTGATGAACAAATTCTTGGCACAAACTAGGTGGAAATCTTGTCACGTTCGCGATGTCGCGTTACATATAAAACATATCAAAACTATTTCTTAAATGGAAAACTACATAATTTTATTATGGTTTAAGAGTATTTTCATCCAAATTACTTGCCACATTTCAAAGACATTCGCATTTGTCAAGTCAAACATGACGCGATGCAATGTTTTCTATAAACAATTCGAAAACGACCGATTTTCAAAGCTTGTCTTTTATAATAAAAATAGTGCTGATAAAACGTGAGAAAACATTTTTGAAAATGTAAATGTTTGCCATATTTTTTTTCATTTAAAGACGTACAAATGTCGCATTCTCGATCCTGGAAATACCCATATGTAAATTAACCGATCTTTCTGGAAAAAGGCTAAATTGGCAACACTGTTGCAGCGACAATTTTTCACAGTGGCATGCTTGTGAGCTGCTTGCACTAACACATGTGCACTCACTGTGTAAAAGATTCAACTGCTTGCTGCAAGTAGTGCGCTTTGTATGACGACTTTTCCCTGCTTAATTCAACTGCTTTGTTGACCGTTAACGGTCGAAATTTCGATTTTTCGCTCCCGGCAAAAGAAAATTAATTTTATTCGATTTATGATGAGTTCTCATTAAATAGATCTGCATTACAGGTTTCTGGAATATTTTATTTTCGGTTATTGCTAGAATTTAAACTAACGAATCAAAAAAAAAATTGGACAACTGATTAACTCCGTAAACTCTCCTGATTTTAAATAACGACAGATTTCAAATGGATTTTGTTTTCCAGCAAATGTCTTATCTGATAATTCTTATAAAAATATATAATGAATTTTATATTTTAATGATTCAATGCAGCGCATATCGTTGGGCTGTTTGCATGTGTCACAGTTGTTTTGGCCAATAAAGAACTGGGCCAATTGTGAGAGCGATATAACGATTCCCCAAAATTTCGAACCCATAAAAGTCAAGTATATGGCAGAAGAGACTGATAAGAATCATATAAAATTCAAAAACCTTCCCTAATAATGTTAAATGATAATGATAAGGCTAGCAGGTATATAAACCTTGGCTAATGCTAGTCGGAGTTCAGTGCTAAGCAAAATGAAATACCTCAACCTGATCAGTATTACCACTTTGGCATGTTGTTGTCTTATTGGGCAGATCGATGGCCATGGCATGATGTTGAGTCCAGCGGGTCGATCTTCACGTTGGCGCTACGATTCCACGGCACCCAAGAACTACGACGACAACGGACTCTATTGCGGTGGCCTTTGGGTATGTGTTAATTAAGCTTGTTCAGCTGCCATGGACAGATTCTAGATTCTAGAGTTTCCCATTGCAGAAACAAACTGAAAACGGTGGTCTATGTGGTCTGTGTGGTGATGATTATAGTCTGAGCAAGCCACGGCCTAACGAGCACGGTGGTAAATACGGCCAGGGTGTTATAGTCAACAGCTACATTGGGGTTAAAACAATTGAGGTTAATGTGCTCATTACTGCCAATCATCTGGGGTACTTTACCTTTGATCTGTGCAACTTGGATGAAGCGGGCACTGAGTCGGAGGAATGCTTCAATAAGTATCCTCTCAATTTTGTCGAGGGCAACTCGCAACTCAACATTGGCACCACTCACGGCAGCATTAATCAGACCTTGGAGCTGCCCAGCGGCCTCACCTGCAAGCATTGCGTTCTCCGCTGGACATACACGGCCGGTGAGTCTAGGAATCCTTCAATCTTCTATTCCAATCAGTCTTTACATACTCTACTATACACTTATAGGCAATAACTGCTGTAGTGCCCAGGAGACTTTCAAGAATTGTGCTGATGTGAGCATTTTGAACTCCGTCCGTGACATTATTGAGAGTTCTTCAAAGGCAGAGGTGCCTGTAGCTGTGCCCGAGCCCGATGAATCTGTCTGAAGAGATGCATTTACAGATACTTATGCTAACCAATATCTACCTCAAAAGATCGAAACTAAAAGTATTAAAAGTTGTTGCTCTTATGAATGCATTTTTCATTTTATTCAATAAATTTATTATAATTTATGTATGTATATGTATAAACTTTGTTGCATGAGTTTTCCTTCTCCTGGTTCATGTGGCAGGTATGTGTGTGTGTGTGTATGTGTGTGTGCGTGTGTGTGGAGGTGTGTGTGGAGGCTTGAAGTCATGTCCATAAAAAATGCAAATATCCTGCTGCAAAATGAATTGTACATGAAATCTGTGTGAATGCAATTTGAAAGCATTTGTTTTCCGAAAAATATGCAACGATCAGCACACATCTGTAATAAATATTTATGTTTATGCTAATGTATATATATATATTTATATGTGTGTATATACTAAATATGTATGTATGCAATTTTTGTTTGTTTGCTTAAAAATATGTTCACAATATCTGCTTAATAATTAGGTTCACAAATTAATTTCATTGTTTATTTGATATCATATTTTTTACAAAGCGTTCAGGTTGTTGGCAAACTAATATAATCAATTAATTAATTTTTGTAATTTCGCCACATGCACTCAACACAAATGCCTTAATTTTCGAATTGTGCAACTAATTACTTAATATTTATAAGCACATTTTAATGCATGTATATAGTTAAGTATATTTGTTATTAACAATCAACCAAACAAATCGCAAACAACATTGTGTAACGTTTTTGGGTTTACTTTAATTATTATTTTCATTATGTTTTATGTATCTTGTTTTAAGGATTGCCACTAGAAATTTCATCAAGTTTTTGTATGTTTCTTTTTTGTCTCTATGTTGATCTACTATTTTTTGTTTTTCATTTAGAACTCGTAACCTCGAACTACTTAATTAAATTTCCAAATTAAAAACTATAAAATCATCTTGACTCATTTTTGTTTTCTGGTTGAAACTGTGCGAATCAGTTACAACTCAATTGAAATTTCATTTTAATTTCAAATGTTTTTCTTAAAAGCTTTTAAAATACAGTTGTGGTTTTCATTTTTTTTTATTTTGGAAAAATATATAGTTCATACATATGCTTTATACCTTTCAAAATGTGGTTTCTACAATAATTTGTAAAAGCACCATGTAAATGTTACACAAACTTCTGCAAAGATTACTCACTTGTTTCATATTTATCGCTTTCTTTTTTTTTATTCGTTTTTTATAAATTTCGTTTTTTTTTTTATAAATAGCTAAATTTCATTTTGCTTTCAAAAAATGTAACATTATACAACACTATCTGTTTTTAATACCTGAATTTTAGAATTTTGTATCCGAAACGCCATTTTTTGGTTTGAGTATATGTGTGTCCTTCGAGTTTGTTTCTCATTTTCTGGTAGATTGTTCCAGTTATGGTTTATATCAAAAATTTTGTTGGGTCGAAATTGTTTGTTGCCAAAAGTTTTTAGTCACATTTTTGTATAATATTTGGTATTGTTATGTATAAGTTCTCCAAGTTATGGTTACAGCTATTAAGTACGTCAAAAGTTTGTCCACAAATTTTAGTAGCTTGCACTTATCTCTTAATTGACTAATTTGAATGCCGACAGAGTTCTGGAAGGATGTTGATTGGATTATCCGTTGTGGTATTAGGTTTTTGCTTAAGATTGGGATTGGGCCTATTACACTAGCTTGTATTTTACGTATTAAGTTTTTTTTATAGATTTATATTCATTGGCACAAATTCGCTATCTGAGTTCCTGTCTGTCTAGCATGTCGAGCTGTTTGTCTATAGTATTTTGCTTAGGGTTTAATGATAATTTTGAACTGAATATGCAAAGAAAAGTTAACCAACATTTGTTTATGTACTCTTGTTTTTGTTTTTATCGTTTTGCTGTTTAATTTGATTATGCATCTCTGCAAGAAAGTCACACGAATGATTTGCTTATAAACTTTGTTTTATTCTTTTTTATTTTTATTAACATTAACACGCTAAAATGTACTTTCTTTTTCTGTATCATATAAAATGTTGTTTCGATTTTACATAAGAAACATAAAAGCTAAAAGAATTATATATAAATTATAAGTAAGTGCGGCTTTAAAAATTTGTAATCAATTTATATAATAACTAACTATTACACAAATGTAAATGTAATTGTGTGTGTGTGTGTGTCTGCATGCTTTAAATATATAAATATAATTTCATTATTTCTGCAACAGACATTTAACTATGGCAAACTGAGCAAAAAACACATTATATCATTTTGGGAAATTATTGTGACAGTTATCGTATATAGAAAAGGGAACATTTAAATCATTTGAAAAACTGAAATTAGTTTCTAAAAACAGACACAGCACTTCAAGTTATACACACATAATAATACAAAATTTCTGGCATTTGTTTTTGTTAAAATAAACGAGAAGTATGCCATTAAATATGCTTGTCAATGCTTTGAAATTTGTTTAAAGCTTGTTTAATAACTAATTGTACAAACTAATATAGTAATATTTTATGTTTGAAAGCCAAAAGGTATTTATTTAATTTAAAATTAAACGCAGTCACACACTCTATTTATACAATTAAATAAGCAAAACTACACAGAGAACTACGGAATTAAAATTAAATTTGTAATAATAATAATAATAATAAGAAAACAATTTTAATATTAATAATTCATGTATTGCAGCAACAGTGGAAGACAGCTTTGTGTTAAATTATTTTCATTCTGTTTCAAATTGCAATCGTTTCTTTCAACTTGTTGTTTTATTGCTATTGTTGTTTGTTGTTCTTGTTCTTAGATAGACAGAGTTTTGCATTTTGTACAATTATACAATTTCATGTTGTGAAACCGTCTAACAACCGAATATAAATTTGTTATTTTATAAATTAAATTTGTTTATTCAAATTAAATAGACAACAGTATAAAAAAGGCCAGAATAGTATATAATGGTTATAATAATAAAAAGTAATGTACATACAAATTAAAAAAAAATCTTCTACTTTTTTCCGATTAATTTTTCCAAAGAAAAAAGTTGACAATTTAAAAGCATTTTCGTGCGGTTTCTTTTCATTCTAAAACCGTTATGACTTATTATACAATACAACTACAATTTCCTCCATACAGTTTACAATGTTCGTTAACGATTTCTTTTTGTTTTGTTTTACATTTTTTGTTTTACATGTTTTGTTTTATACAATTGTTTGCATTTATACGTGTGCTAAATACACTTTAAAATAATGTGCAATATATAAGTTAAGTTTAAAGCTTATGCGCTATTCTTTTTTATGGTATTCATTGTGGTTGCATTTTTGTTTGTTTTGTTTGTTTGCCTGTAAATTAATAACTAAACCGTTATACAATGTGTGTACTTCATATATATGTATCTTTCATAACGTTCTATCCTCTAACTGGAAACTTTTTCTTTTTCTTTCACTTTCTGTTTTTTTTTGTTTTTTATTAAGCTGCTTAATAAATTCATTTCCATCCTTATCTTTTTTTTTATATTTCTGTCTATGTTGTAATTAAAAATTTGTTAATTTTTTTATCTGTTCGATTTTTTTTGTTTTTCTTTTTTTAGTATAAACTATTTCTTTTGTTGCCCATATGCATCTGATGCATGTGCTGTTTCTATGTGTGTGTGGATGTGTGTGTGTGTGCGTTGCTGCAATTATTGTTGTTTGCTTAATTCGTTTACTAATTTTAAGTAATTTGTCACTCGCAGCTAATCAAATTCGTTCACGTCCTGATCCTGTAATCCCTTTGCTCACTTGTACTTGGTTGATTCGCTTGTTGCAGACATTGTTGCTGTTGTTGTTGTTGTTACTGTTGCTGCTGCTGCTGCTGGTGTTGTTGTTGTTGTTCAGCGAATTGTTGCTGCTGCTGCTGTTGATGTTGCTGGTGCATACCTGCCGTATAGTAATATGGAAAAACATCTATACAATGTTTTCACAATAGAAAAGAAATCAAATTAAAAGTTGACAACGAAAATTTCACAAAAAAAAATCATTTTATCGAAAACAACAATTGTTGAACTGGGAGTCTGTTGAGATGATCCTGCTAAACTATTGATCTATCCGTTCGTATAATTACCTGTCGCTGCTGCATTCAAATTGGCGCTCAGTGTTGCCGACGAGGAGTTGGAGTCGGAGGGCGTGTTGGGACCCGCCGAGTGCGGAGTGTAGGCGGGGTGTCCCAGCGCCTTCTGCCGCACCTCGCGTATCTTCAGCTGCAGATCTTGTTTGCGAGGAAAGACATCAATGTGCTTGGTCTACAACAGAGAACAGGGATTCATATTAAGTTAATGTTATTGAGTTGAATTTTAAGCATCAAATGACGCACCTGGAAGGCAATGGTGGCCTGTGTGGATGGGAACATTCCATGTTCGTTGAACAGTTGCATAACTAAATTGCGGCGTGTCTCCAGCACCTTGCGGTGTCCCTTCTCGCTGGCATCGGATCGGGCGCTCTGCAACGGCGTTTTGGGTGTGCGCGGCGAGCGTCCCGTTTGATCGGCGGCGGTCTCAAGTTCTGCAGCAAATTGAAGATTAATTCCTGATCTCATATCGCAAATATGTGGACTATGAGCTTTACCTCTCAGATCATTGTTAAAGTCTGCACCAAAGAAACGCTGTGTGGTCGTTGGCGGCGCCGATGCGGGCTCATCAATCGAATCATCCTCGCCCACTGTTGCAAGAAATTAAATTAAATTCAATTATTTAGTCACAGTTTAACATGGATTCTCTCTAGAGATTTGTAAAACATACTCAGCTTTTGCACTGGCGGCGGCACAGCATTCTTCTTGCGATAGTTGGTGCCATAGACGCGCGGCGAGGAGGGCACAGCAATGGCGCTGGGCGATTGGCAATCCTCGGGCTTGAACTGCGGCAGAGCCTTGTACTTCTTCTCAAAGTCCACTTGCTTGAGCACGCTGAAAACATATGCACATGGTTAGATGAATCATGCGAATCTGTCTGGGATGTCAAAACATACTTGTTAACTTCATCGCTCTTCTTCTTCGTCTGGTGAACAACAACTGCTGGCGCCGAAGCGGGCACATTCCTCACCGGCGACTTGGCGTGACCGCTTGAGTTGTTGTTAGCCATGTTGTTGTTGTTGTTGCTTATGGTCGTCGGCGTCGGCGTCAGCGGCAGTTGCTCGTCGCTGTTGGGCGTCGTGGTCGATGAGGTGGGCGTGGGCAGTGCCGAGCTGAGACTGCTGCTATTCACATGTCCAATAATTGGCGATGACGTCGCCACATCCATCATCGTGGGCGAGTGCAGCTTGCGTCCAATGTGCTGACCATTGCTCACTCCATACTGTCCATTGTTGTCCGACTTGCTTTGCGCTATTTATATGGAATTGATTAGACTGATCCTTGTTATATTTACTCTGATGGACTTACATAGATTCTTGCGCCGCTGCAGCGGTGCACGTCCCAGTTGTGCGGGCGTCGGCGCCAACACAAACGGATGACCATCGGCATCCACATCCACATCAACATCGTCGGCTTCATCGGCGGCAATGGTATCGCAGCTGCGTTTACCCGCCGAATCTGGCGGTGCACTCAGATGATATGTCGCCGATTTGGGTGTGGAGGGCATTGACTTGTACGACGGGGAACTGGCCGGCTGCTGCTCCTGGCTGTGTTGGCTGCTGGGCGCATATCCATGCAACAGCATGGACGTCTGTCCGCTCACCTGCGGCAATGGAGGCGCCCCCTGTCCCCCCATGCCGCCGTTGTGCTTCTTGAAGAGGTAGCTGGGTGCAAACGCCTCCAGCTGCAGGTGCTCCAAGCTGGAAGTGCTCTGCTGATGCGAACGCGGCAGCAGCGGGTACTGCAATAAGTAAATATCAGATTAATAAATGTAAACTCAAAATATTCATAAATTAGCAAACTAATCAATGAATACGAAATGCGAGTTCTTTCGTTCTATTTTTTCTTTATGTTTGAAATGAAATTATTTTAAATTAAGTAATAAATATTTATCAGATTTCATTAGTTCAATTTAATTTCATTCTAAAAATTTGATAATGCCGCTTTCAATTGCATCAAAAGCATATTACCAGAAAAATGTGTACTAATTTTTTATTATTATTATTTTATCTCAGTTCGATTCACGAGAAAATACCATTATAAGAATGATAATTCGATAATGAATAAATGATATAATAAATATATTTATTTAAGATTTGTATAAGAATGATAATTTGATAATGAATATATAATATAATTAATATATTTATTTAAGATTTTTATTAGAATAATAATTCGATAGTGAATAAATGATATAATCAATATATTTATTTTAGATTTTCAGTATATTTTTTGTTTTTTTTTTCAGATTACTTAAGTTAATCGGAATTTTCGTTTTTATTCTAATTTGATAACTGCCAAATTAACAATCGATCGGAAAAGCATGGAAAATTTATAGCGAATTTTGTATTATTTAATTTAAGTTATTATTCTGATAATTCGGAAAAGTTTTAACTCGCGAATGGAAATATTTTGTTTAAATGTTAATAAAACTACATATGTACAGTTGAACTTCCATAACTCGAACTTCTTTAACTCTAATTTCTCTCTAACTGGAGCTAAATGAGTGGCAGCAAAATTAATAAACTTACGGAACAATGACTCTATAAGTCGAATATCTCCATAACTCTAAAGAAAAAGATAATGGTGATTCGAGTTGGGGAAGTTCGACTGTACTTATATTTGAAAAAACGTTTTTTTTAATCTTTAAAATCTTTAAGAAGAAATCATTTGCTGGTCACTTAAAATTTAAAAATTGCCAAGGTAGCATTTACTTACGGGATGACCCATGGCAAAGAACATTTTCTGAGGAGCCGTTGGACCCAAAATTTGCGCCGGCGCCGATGCGGGCGGTGTGGCAATGCTGGAGGCGTGGCCCAAACTGACTGCCGCCGGGGAGTTGGGGACACAGGCCTGGTGAGCTGCGGATGAGTTTGAGTTGGAGTTGATCATAAGAATGGTGGTTGCATCGTTGTTAATGTTGATGCTATGGTTATTGCTATTGTTGTTGCTCTTGTTGTTGTTGTTGCTCTTGCTGTTGTTGTTGTTAATATTATTGTTATTGCCACTGTTTGGGGCAGAATCGGAAGTGGCCGTTATGGTTAGTTCATTGGCTTTGTTAGTACTATGATTTGTTGCTGCTGCTGTCGCTTTTGTGAGCACGGTAAGCGTGGGCGTGGTTGTTGTTGACGTTGCTGTCAGAATGCGTGTGTTGGCCGGCAGCGTGATCTTGTTGCAAGCATTGATGCTGATGAACGACAGTGGACGCAATGTCCCACCTGCATTTGACACAGCAACATGTTGCTGATTGTAACTGTTCACATCGGTGATGAGCAACATTGTTGCCGGCTGTTGTTGCACAGTTGTTGTTGTCGTCGACTCGACGTTCAACTGTTGCTGCTGCTGCTGCTGTTGTTGCTGTGGTGCAATTGCAATTTCCGCCATATCGCTGTGGTTGTCGTCGTCATCGTCGTTGCCATGCAACGTGTCCAGCACCAGAGCATCATACAAAATGGCGGCACGTCCCGTTGCTTTGCTCGCATCTTGCAGTGTCAACAATTTACGTATTATAGAAGTTTTCGTTGTTGTTGTTGATGGATTGGTGTTAGTATTGTTTGTAGTTGGAGTTGTTGTTGTTGTTGCAGCAGCATTATTGAAATTATTGGAAAATTTAATAAGTTGCTCGTTACTGTGACTGATTGTTGTTGTTGTTGTTGTGGTGGTTGTTGTGGCTGTGGTTGTTGTTGTCATTGTCGTTGTGCTTGATGATGGTAATGTTGTTGATGTCTGAACTTTTGAGCTTTTGAAAAACAATGGCGGTGGTGTATTGTGATGATGGTGATGATGTTGTTGTTGTTGCTGATGATGTCGTTGTTGTCGTTGTTGCATTTGTAGTTGTGATTGTAAATGTTGTGGTGTTGTTGTTGTATGTTGTGTGCGTATAATGGTGAAATGATTGCGCGGCAGCGATGCGTACGTTGGGGTCGCCGTCGCAGTCGCAGTCGCCGTCGGCGTTGGCGTCGGGACGCGTGTGATGACAGTTGGCGGCGTCTCGACGCGTCGCTGATGCAGATGCTTCAGCTGTTGGTGTGGTGAGTTTGTCGGCTGCAGCGGCGTCAGCGAGCGCACTATGGTGAATTGTTTGCGCTTCAAGGGAGCCGCATGACTGACACTGACACTCGAGGGCGTGGTGGTGGGCGTGGTCATGGGCGTTGCTGGCTTGGCAATCGTATATTGAGCAATGCCATCCAAATCTGTTGTCACGCGTGCCAATTCATCCAAAAACTGTTCATCATCATCATCATCATCATTGTCGTCGTCGTCATCGTCGTCATCATCTTCTTCATCGTTGTCTTCTTCGATATCCCCTTCGTCTGCGACTACTCCTTCACCGTCCTCGTCTTCCTTATTGTGTTCGTCCTTTATTCGGTTGTCTTGTTTTTGCTTTTGTTCGCGTTCTTTAGCATTTTCTGTTTTATTTATTTGAATCGGTTTCGAGGTGAGTTGTGATTGAAGCGCAGGTGAGAGAGATATAGAAATGGATAAAGGTAAAAGCGAGAGCGAGAGAGTTGATCGATCGCATGTGGGTGGTGGGTTTGAATTGAGGCGAGGTGAGGTGAGTAGGTTGTGTAAATATGGTGAGTAGTTGAGAAACAGAGAGAAAGATGTTAAACTTGAAAAAAAAAACACATTTTGCGTATGGGTGCCAGGTGATAGGGCGGGGGCGGGGGTGAGGGCGTGGTCAAATAGTCTTAATTTTGTCTTTGGTGTACAAAATATTACATAACTGTGCAACACAACAAAATTATACGTCATTAAACCAACAAATCATAGTAAACAAAATAATGCCAATTTCATTATCTTAAACTAGAAAATCATGGAAACAACTCAAGAGCGACAACTGAAAATTGTAGAAATTCAACTTAAATACACATTGTAACTTTGAGCTAGGCAGAATATTGAATTACTAAGTACTTATATATTTTAAGCACATAATATTTAATTTTACTTAAATTGAAAGTGTTGATAGTAATTTAAGTACTAGACTTTAGTAAACTTTTGTTTTTGAAAATGTTAACATAATATTAATATTAATAATAGTGGTAGGCAAAATTGCAAATAAATACTTCTTGGAAGTGTAATCCACATAAAAATCACGGGAATGTTTTCTTTTTTTAATTTAATATTGATATTTAAAAAACTTGGTTAACTTGCCAGATACTTCAATTTTTTAACTATCAATATTAAATTTAAAAAACAAAATTAAATAAATAACTATTAAAATTTAGGGTTTGTCAAGCATTTAATATTTTTTAAAATTCAGTATAAATTGCAATTCAAATTCAATTATCCATTAACTCTAGCTCAAAGTGAGAAAAGAAAACTAAATAAATCGAAATCTCACCTCTGACATCTGTGGGACTGCATAGTGCATGATGCATAGGATAATGATATTGCTTCTGGCTGAGAGCCGTTGCAGTTGGCACATTGAAATTGAAGATTGCACCAACGGCACTGGTGGGCGGTGGTGCACTGATCACTCCGCCAGTGGGCGGGCCCGAATTCAAACTGACAGCGGCAACACCGTTGTTGCCATTCAGTTTATAGGGCGATGGAGGCTCCTGTTTGATGTCCTCCTGTTTGATGTGTGCCTGGAGCTGTTGTTCATCCGATTTGCAGCCAGAGGAGCTGCTGCTGCCTTTGGGACTGATGGGCATCGACTTGAAGGCACCGCCTGTGGCACAACGGAAAACAAAAAGAAACAAAAACAATAAAAATGAGCAACATTGTTGGGCATATTTGGATTTAGTGCTTGCTCGCCTGTGGGTTGGAATGGTGTTACACCGATTGGATTCTTGGGACTAGTGTAGTGCGTATACATGGGCATCTGTGGATACGGCAGCATGGTGCTCTCCAGCCCCGGATGCGCTTTAATGGCCTTCGGCTTTAGTGTTATCTCACGGTCACTGCCAGACGCTGGAGCGGACATGGCCTGTCCATTGCAGGCACTTGCATGATCCTCCTGAGGACGCTGCAATTGCATAAAATATGGATGAGCATTGGAGGTCAAGTGATTGTCCACTTAAAAGCCTTACCTGATCCGTTTCCTGCTGTTGCTTGCGATAGTCGTAGGGCGCCTCATCCATGTCAATGTCATTGACACGTTCGCGACATTGCAGATCCAGTTTATTTGGCGTTGGCTCATCCTCCACCACCAGCATGTGCTCATCCTCATCCGACTGCAGCTCATTCTTGGGCAGCTTGGCAGCCTTACAGCTGCCCTGTGCCTGGCCAGCAATCGTTGTGGGCGTGTCATCGCAGGCAATGTTATAATTGTCAATGGTCAGTGGGATAATGTCGCCCTGCAGATCCACGGCTTGGGCGCCACCGCTGCCACTGCCACCGGGTGTTGATGGACACATGTCATCCTCCAGCGAATCGGAGCCATCGACAGACACAAGACGCTGCTTGCCATCACCCGGGGCATTGGCAGCGGCTGCAGCGCCGGCTTTGCCCGATGTGGATGACTTGCGGCGATCCTTGGAGCACCACTTCCAGTCCGGATGCAGCTGAAAGTGCGCATCCTTCACAGATTTGGCCAGCTCATGATACTGCGCCTTCTGCTCCGGCTTCAGGGCGTACCACCATTCGCCAAGGATCTTGCTAACCGTACGATTATCCTGATTCGGATGCTTCTTGTGCACCATCTTGCGATGCTTCTTCGAGAAGATCATGAACGCGTTCATCGGACGTCGCACCTTCTTATCAGCTGCCTTTGCAGTCGACTGTTGTTGCTGCTGCTGCTGTTGTTGTTGCTGCTGCTGCTGTTGTTGCTGCTGCTGTTGCAGTGCACTAAGCGATTGACTGCGTCGCTTGGCCGCCGATGTTGTTGGCGCTCCAGCAGCACCATCGCTGGCATCGTGACACTCATCCAGCTTCCGGATGTTGCTGTTGTAGGTGGGCAGCCGCATTGCTGCTGTCGTCGATGCCTTCTTGCCACCATTCGATGTGGTTGCCACGGTGATGGGCGTGGTGGGCTCAAACACGTCATCGTCCAGCTGCTCATCGGGCTCATCTGGCTCATCTGCAGTTCCAGTTGAAGCTGCTGCTGCTGCTGCCGCCGCCGCTGCTGCTGCCTTGGCATCATTCATGGAACAGTTGAGAGGCTTTCCCGGCGATGACAGCGGTGCGGGCACAATCAAATGATTGTTGTTGCTGTGATTGAGCGACGATTGTTGTTGCTGTTGGGCTGCCGTTGTTGCCGGCAATTGTGGCGTCTGCTGCGGCGACAACTGTTGCTGCTGGTGCTGATGATGTTGCTGTTGCTGATGTTGCTGATGTTGATGCTGCATCATGGCCAGGCTGTAATTGCTGTTTGTCGTCGTTGTCACCGCTGTCGCTGGAGGTGCTTTGGTCATGGCCGGCATTTGCGGCAGTAGCTTGTGCCACGCATAGCTAGCCGCATTGTAGCCTGTAAAGAGCGTCAATCACAAAAAAGGTAAGTTAATTAGTTAAGACCAAGACTTCAAATACAAATTTCTCAAGAATCATATTAAAAATCGTTCTAATTAAATATAAATCTTTATTTATTTAAAAAAAATGTATTAATATTTATGTATATTTATTTAAATAAATCTCATAAATCATATTAAAAATCGTTCTAATTTAATATAAATATTCATGTAATTAAAATTTTGTATTAATATTTAAGTGTATGTATTTAAATAAATCTCATTTAACTCTCTCAAATAATACTACAAAAATTGATTAAGTTTCAATTATATTTATTTAAATAAACAAATTAAATATTTGTGATAAGAGGATTTTATGAATATTTATTTCAGTTAAATTAATTTTTAATATTACTTTTTGAATGGCATCAATTCTAATCGACTGCATATAAATTTAATTCGATTAGACATCATTTAAAACAATTTTATTCAACTAATATGAAGAGGAATTTTTTAATATTAATAAAAAAATCATTTAAATTTATTAATGTTAATATATTAATAAATATTCATTAAAATGTATTGATATAAAGTGATTAAAAATAATATTTCTTCATAAAAGTCGCTATCACAGCAAGCATTTTATTTCG